>VWZP01010960.1:58921-84443 GCA_013396995.1 Dicaeum eximium | reverse complement strand
TGCTCATTTAAATTACAAGATAGTGCTATTTTGTTATAGAAACAAGAACAATTTTTTGTTCTATTTTGTTCCACAAGAGTTATTTTTTATAATTAGTACTGAAGAATGAGTAAGAATTCCATATTATGACTGTTATTAGTTATAAGTTATTTCATGCTTTCTTTTTACTTTTTTTTTGCTTTAATGTCATAAATGCAGAAATGTCTAGGAAAATATAACCTCAATTTCATAAGACAGTNCTATATGCATAAATGTCTAGGAAAATATAACCTCAATTTCTTAAGCCAGTTTCTGCTGACATATTAGTAATCCTGATTATGTTGTAAATCTTATGATGTGAATTCACTGACTTTTTATAACAGGCATTACTTTATTCATTTCCTATGGTACCATTGACTATGCTATTTCATTTGTCTATGGTACCATTGACTATTTAGCTAAAGATGAAAGACAAAGCCAGCTGATTTACAAACCTTCACATATTGTTGCATAGCTAGTCATAAGACATACATTATTTTTCTAACTACTATTACTAAGAAGTTTTTAGAATTTTAGTAGTTTTAGTTTTAGTAGTAGGGAGACTCTTCCAGTTAAGACCCAGACCCTGGCTAGGTCTGGTCTTACCTGGTTGAGAAGTATGCCAAAACCATGTGTTTTCTGCACTAAAACTGTACTCAAGTCATTCTGACTTGCCAAATTTGGACCTATAATAGCTAAACCTCCTTTTAAAGTGAACTTAGAAATCATACCCGGGAATGATTTTCTAAACCCTTACTTTAAAATGAGGCTTGCCAGCTATTGCAGACCCTGGGTAATAGTACATTATTCAAGAAATTGATAATGCATTGTTTTAATCATGCTATTTTTAATGTGCTACTAATTGTATATATTATCTGATTTATTTTTACTTAGTATAAGATTATTGTTTTGTCACATGTTATTTTGCCTTTATATTGCCTTCATGTTCATAACGAGAAACACACATGCTATTAAAACCAAAAAATTTAGGGGGGAATATAGTTCTTTACACTAATATTTACACTAAAAATTTTGAAAGCAAATCAAATCACATCAAATTGGATCCCATACCTTCCTGAAACACCCTTGGAATCCCAAGAATTAGAGCTTCTAGGTTCTGTAAAAATGGATTTTTGTGTTAATTTTAAATACACGGGAAGAAATCAGTCTAAAGCTTGGGTTATTTCTTCCTATCAGCCCATGTATAAGAAGCAAACCTTTTGGTGCAATTATACTTCTGGCAGCCCCTCTAAATCCAGTATTACCCCTCTGCAGCTGCCATGAGGAATGTTTTTAGTTTATAAAATTCAAGCCCGAGACTTTTGTGGCTGAAGATTTTAGCTAAAAGATTCTTTTAAAGATAGGTATGTTTGTGATGATTTTTGTATTAATCATGATACCTTGCTTGCTTCAGTGTGTGCAGGGATTAATTAATAAAAGGAGTGGTTTTGGTTGAAAGGAAAGGGGAAGGTGTTGAACTTTGGACCTGGTTAGCATAAGAGATTTGATAAAAGATGCCTTGGCAGGAGCAAACAGAACTTTGAGAATTAAATCAAGATTGCAAGGAAATTAAATCAGACTGTTGACCAGAAAAAGATCAAACTCTGCAAACAAGAGATATTGTAAAATGCATAAGTTTGTTTATGTGATGTTGTAGCAGTTTTGATTCACCAATTTTAGAATTCCACAAATTTGAAATGTTCCTGGCCAATGCACCACTGAGAGTGGTGGTTTCAGTGCTGGCCAATCACCAGTGCACTCCCTTCCTGCTGTGAGATAGGAAGAAAGGCAAAGCAGGCTCAAAACTTTAGAAGGGTATAAAGAAAGTTTTATTAACAGTAACTAAAAGGAAAAAAAAATGTAGTAAGAATCAAAACAAACCCTTCAGAACACTTCTCCTCCCCCCACAACCTTTTCTCTTCCACTGACAACGTAAAGAAACAAAACCTAAAATTTTCAGTCAGTTTACCACCTTTAAAGTAGTCTTTCTTCAGTTCACTTAGGGAGAGAAGTCCCTCTTGTTAATGTTATGTAGACTTCTCCACAAGAGGAAAAAACAGTTCTCTCGTGGCTCTCAATTTCTTCACGAATTAACAGCTGCCCAGGGAAATCTGCAGTTGTGAAGCCCCTCCCATTTTCCACAAGCCTTCTCACAGCTTGTTTATGGGCCATGTCAACTTATAGGGTGCTGTTTTAAAGATGAGCTGTTCGAAGGCAAAAGTTCTCATTATCTACCTCTAAAATCATCTTAATCCCTAAGAACAGAGATCTTCTTCCTCTCTCCTTGGGGGCAGAGGGTCTCACCACTCTTTTTCTCTGTTCAAACTTCTCATGAGATGACAGATACTTCCACATCTGCTTACTTCAGCATGGGGGCATTTGCTCAAATTTGAACCCTTCATCTCCCCATAGTTTCATGCATTATAGGGAAAAAGAGTCTTTTCTCCATAGCTTACAAGAGAATTTCAGCTCCAAGTGTTTGTAGTTCACAAAGAACTTGGATGCTGATCACCATCAGTCTTCCCTGTCTCTCATCATCGCTGACACACCACCTCTTCTGGGAAAGAAAAGGGGTGCCTTTTATGATAGTGCCAACCCCATCAAAACTTAATAAATACTTTGATTTACATGTGCTTCTTTCAATTCCATAAGTTAGATCCTACTCCCAATATTCAAATTACTTCGGGTAAAGTCATAATTTTAAAATAATTAGGTTTACTGAATTAGTCTTAGGTTGTTCTATTTCCTTTTTCATATACTTCTGGAACTGAGATCATACTAGGCAACAACAAAAGCATTTGTGCTTACAGATTAGACTATAAATGCTTTGATTTTGCATAAAATGATGGGTGATTTTTTTCTCATCCTTAGTTTAAAGGTTTCATATGAGGAATATAGCACACTGGGTGATACTAATTTCAATTTTTTTGAGTGACAAATATTAAAGAGTGAGACTACCCTTCAGGGATTTAAGTACATGGTTTAAGAAACACTTTGTTGAAAAGTTTGCAAAATTACAGATGACACAAAGCTCAGTGGTGCAATTGACACAATAGACAGAAGACATGCCATCCACGGGGACCTGGACAAACTAGAGAAGTGGGCCTGTGAGAACCTCATGAGGTTCAACAAGCCCAAGTTGAAGAGTTAGACCTGGGAGAGGAACTCATTGTTAGAGCAGCACTGCCAAGGTGGATGAAAAACTGGACATGAGCCAACAGTGGATGCTTGCAGCCCAAAGATCAAGCACATGATGGTCTGTATCAAAGGAAGTGTGGCCAGCAGACCAGGGGAGGTAGTTCTCATCTATGCTGCTCTCATGAGACTTTGCCTGTGTCTAGCTCTGGGGCTCTCAGCACAAGAAAGACGTGGACCTGTTGCAGCAGACTCAGAGGAGGTCCACAGAGATGATTAGAGGACCGGGGAATGTCTCTCGTGAAATCAGGCTGAGTGAGCTGGGGTTGTTCAGCCTGGACAAGAGAAGGTTCTGGGAAGACCTAACTGCAGCCTTAATAGTATTTGATGGGGGCTTGTAAAAAACGGGGAGGGCAATTTTTTACATGGGCACATAGTGATAGGGCAAGGGAAATTGTTTTAAACTGAAAGAGGAGATATTTGGATTAGATGTTAAGAAAAAAATCATCATTATGATGGTGGTAAGGCACTGCCCCTCTGAGGATGTCCCATGCCCTGTATCAAGAAATGGAAGAATATTTATTACAGCAAAGTACCATAAACCAAGCTGACTGCTTGCATTTTTGATTTTAATTACCACTAACTTGACATAGTCCTTGCAACAGTACCATAGGAAAGATTTGAAAAATAAATAGCAGTAATTATTACAGTCCTGTATTGTTCCATTCTAGACTGACATAAGTAAAGTAAAATAAACTACCATTCATCAAAGATAAGTATTTTAACTGGAAACTGCAGGGAACTGTTTACTGCATTTAGGAAGGATATCATATGAATTCTTGTGATGCTGGAGAATCCCAGCTTTGCCAAGAACACTCTTTCTTGTACCGTTAAAAAAAGAAGCAATGTGAATTATATACTCATACGCTATTACCAGTCAATTAGCAGCATGTTACTGGTCAAACTTCCAAAACATTTCAGTTTACTGAAACTTCTATTTTCCTGCACTGAAGTGAACATCTACTACAGTATTTTAGGAAGCTTGTCACACAGTCTGTGATAGATAAAACCAGCAGTTTGAAACCGTTATGGCTCCTACTCATCCACCCTGCCCCTCTGAGAGGGTTGCTGCCTCTGAGGCATGGATATCTAATCCTTTTGTCAATCATCTCCTGCACTTTTCAGCCTGGTATATTATGGTTCATGATGGGATGAGGCATACCTAGTTCAGGAATGGCAATCTCCAGAATGGGCTAAGGCAGACAGCTGGGGAAAGTAATAGTTTCAGCTGTTTTCAGCATTCAGGATTGTCAGAGACCTAACAATACACACACATCCTGCACCTTTATGGTACTACCACAAAAGTAGCTCAAGCCAATAATACCATCTCTAAAGTAGCAATGCCAGGGTTGGATCCCATGTCCCACCATTGTGTAATGAGGCAGTATCATGTAAGGAGGGAGCAATGCATGGCTTGAGGTGGGCAGTGCACTGAGTGGTGACTGTCAGTACTTTGCCAATTCATCAATCAATTTTCTGAAAATGTCAGCAGTTTTCTTACAATGTGCATGTAGCTGAAGTTTTTTGGGCTTTCCTTCCCCAGCTAAACATAGAGATAGGAAAAAACAACTGGGGAGACTTCTGTGATTTTTATAGTTGAAACTCACAACATTAGGAGGTTAAGAACAAGTTCAAAGTCTGGATGTTTATCTGAAGAAAATTAATTTTTCCTTTGAGACTTTAAAAAAAGTAATGGGATTTATTGATTTAACTCATACAACTGAATGAGAGTTAAACCAGTTTATGGGACTCAAGGGATAAAGAGTCACATGAGGGATCAATACGGCAATATGGTATTATCTTCTACCTCCCATCAAACCAAAAATACCTCAGGAGCAGAGGCAGACCTTCTAGGATATTTTGAGAGTTTTCCTTGAAGGCCCTCATTCCCTGCCACAAGCTGTAAGCAATCAATGGGAATAAGCACATGTCCTGAGACATTAAAAAACATTCCTTTCCATCTTCTGCCAGCACAAAGCTGACCATAATACTCAAGTTTAAACACGGTTTTAAGGCATTTCGGCCATATTTGGTTGAAGATTGGTGAAAAGATATGAGACAGCCTAAGTTTAATTTGGATTGCTCCTCAACTTTGAGCACAAAACTTTATTACATTTCACATACAAACTTTAATGTTGAACCTCAGTTACTTAATTCAAAAGGAAATTTAAAAGCATGGAAGATGAAAAGAATTATGATAAAACATTACTGATGTGCAGAAGAAGTAAAATATCTTCTGATTTGTACTTCATGTAATAAATAGATCAATTAATAATAAAAATAACTTCAATTTTAGATGAAACAAGTAATTAAATCTAATAAAATCTGTCTTTTAAAACTAGACATTAAATTAAGCTACAGGCTACAAGACTTCAAGAACCCAAATCATAAAATACACACTGAAAAAAACTAACTCTTTTCATCCTCGTATCAGTGATAGTATTTCATATTGTAATAAAGAAACGGGTTGCATTAGATAATCAGCAGTGATGCCTTTTCAGCCCTAAAATCACAAGCCAAATGAGATTAAAATGAGAAAAAGCAGGTATTTATTGAAGGCCCTCCAGGTGCACTTATGGTGGAATGTACATGTGATATAGGGCTTCAGCATTTTTGTAAGTTTAGCAAATTAGCATAATTGACAAAAATCCCCAATTAGAAGTACAGTTAATGAAGTAATTCCCCTCGTTTCAGTCCCCTGCTGAAGGGGAGTTTCAGTCCCCTCGTTTCAGTCCCCTGCTGAAGTCCCCCTTGCTTCTAGCCTCACACTGAATATGTCTAAATACATGGGAAAGTGATGTGGCCTTGGTTCACTGAAGAAGCATAACTGGAATAAGATTCCAGGAATATGTTTGTCTAACCTAACAGGGTAGTTAGCTAGGAAATTACGTAACTATACAATAATGGTCTATAAAGCTACAAGTACATGAAAAATAAATAAAAAGCAAATATTTTGGCATCAGCAGATGCCAAGCAATGGTTAGAGACAATGTTTAGGAATTCCTAATGTTTCAACTTCTATTCCTAGTACTAAATATCATTTTGAATTTGAATAAATGTCTTAGTTTTGGTGATTGCCCCATAATATTGCAATAAACACACTCAGCTAATTAATGAGTTTTTCTGGCATCTGTTCTTCTCCTTTTTATGCTGTGTCTAAGTAACTATAATCCAGAGAGCAAAGTATAAACTCCAATTTGCAAAATATTAAGTTTCCTTAATTTAGTCCACAAAGTTACCACTAGTCCACCTGTGAAAGAAATGTCAAGCTCTTCCAAGCCTTATGAATTGTTTAACCATCTCAGGGGACAGTGTGTTTCTGTTACAGATCCTTATTTTGTTCCTTTTTATGAGTCATTGTATTTTTCAGTGAGGGAGTGTGTTGCTGCAGCATATGAGAATAGTTATCACATTTGGAGCAGATATGAACAGCATGTACTTAGTATCAGTTTTCTCTTTGTCCTCACTTGCTCTGAGCACGTGAGATATTGTAGATAGAGATCATTTGAAAAGAAATGCTCCCCCTGTCAGCAGGATGATAAACAAAACAGCATGCACAGGCAGTATTTGTGGTTGTGATGCTCTCTTGTGACAGGGAACGTGTGAAGCTACACAGCCAATCAGCCACTGGGTCTGTTCGCTCCCATTTTCAAACTGCCGTATTCTTTACCCAAACTTCACTTGAGCACTAAGGTGCATACAATATTTCAAACTACATCCACTGCAGCATGTAATGTGACCAAATCTGCTGCCCAGGAGAAGCATACACATTTTTTAAGTCTAGGGCTGTCAGAGTCCTTAAAGAGAGTACACACATTAAGTAATTATTTATCTTTGCTCACAGACAACCAGATTTTCTTCCCCAAAATTTATGTTAGTTGGCTGCAAAAAACATGAAATCTGACAACAGAAGTCCTGCTCACACAGTGTGTAAAGCCTAATGGATTCAAACTTTAGCAAAGACAGTTAACACACCTACACCTGTTTTGGCCTATATATTAACCAAATTTTCCAATCATGCTATGGTAACTCAGCTGAGCTTGTGTAATAGAAAAAAAAGAAAAGCAAGCAAGAAAAAAGAAAAAGAAAAAGAAAAAGAAAAAGACAAAGAAAAAGAAAAAGAAAAAGACAAAGAAAAAGAAAAAGAAAAAGACAAAGAAAAAGAAAAAGAAAAAGACAAAGAAAAAGAAAAAGAAAAAGACAAAGAAAAAGAAAAAGAAAAAGACAAAGAAAAAGAAAAAGAAAAAGACAAAGAAAAAGAAAAAGAAAAAGACAAAGAAAAAGAAAAAGAAAAAGACAAAGAAAAAGAAAAAGAAAAAGACAAAGAAAAAGAAAAAGAAAAAGACAAAGAAAAAGAAAAAGAAAAAGACAAAGAAAAAGAAAAAGAAAAAGAAGCTGCTTCTCAGGTTACAGTAAGCTTTCGTTGTGACCTTTTCTCTAACTACTTTGCAGGGAGTGTTTTAGTCAAGAGCTTTGTAATCTCATCTATTTCATTTTTCTATGCCAGACAAGAGAAAGTAATTATCACCTTCTTGCCCTTTATAGATGAAATTTACTCTCTCAATTCAGTGAAATCATAGCTCTCAATTACTTATATGCACTGTTCCATTGAGGAATGAGTACACTGGAAGCTTTACTATCTATGACAACTGATGGTAAAATCACACTCTAGTGAAGCTTGTTTTTCCTTTGGGAAGCCAAAAAAAGTAAACCAAAAGTTATTGGAAATTCTAGTTCATAGTTCTTGCATCAGAAAAAAACAAAACAAAACAAAACAAAAAACCACCAAAACAAACAAACAAACAAAAATAAACAAGCCTTCAATACTTAGCACTGAAATAATTTGCAAGTCTGAAATCAGTTTGAAATTATTTTCTGAAAAAATCTTTCTTCAAGGATTTTCCTGAAAGTCTGAATGCACAGCTAATAGTTGTGGTGTCTCTCTCTCTTGTAGACTTCCTTCTCTAATAATGCAGAGGATGCATAACTCACGATGCAGTAATTAAATTGGTTGTTTCATTTTGAACTAAATCACAGATGTGATTAATATGACAGTGTCTTGTCCTTCCTTCTTGAGAGGAAGAAAGCAGAATAATCAGATAAACAAAACCTAGGAGGCCTTGAAAGAATATAATTAAAATGCATATAAGATTACTGGAAATAAATATTGATAAACTCCCCTTCTTCTGTTTCCTGATGCATTTAATTAAAAAACTATTTCATATATTATTTACAGCACAGACATATACTCTGTGCAGAAAATGTCCTAAGAAAAGGAAAGCTGCGTCTAGCATTTTGCACAGATACAAAAGCTGTTCTTTGAGATCCCAATGGAAATGCAATACTGTTTATTATACATTTCTAAAATTATAGACAGCGATTTTTTGTTTGCATAAAAAAATCCATGAAGGTGCAAAGAGATACAGAAAACTGCAAAATGCAAAATTATCTGAACAGATCTCTATAAAAACTATTATTTTAAAATCTTTTCAGCTCAGGATAATCCTGCTTGACTTCAGCTGAATGAAACATTAGAATAAAAAGAGGGGCTTTCAAATTGAACGGTTCCAGCTAAGCAGAAATAATGTTATGCCTAAGGAACACTGTGAAAGATAAGCATTAGTTGCAAGAGAAGGAACACTTCTTCAAACAACTGTTCCAGCTGTTCCAGCTCTGGGCACTAATAACTGATTGGTACTAATTCGTGTGGTCTCCAGTCCAGTTCCCACTGGACACATGTTCAAACCAGAAAAAGAACACCTCACCATAACTAGTATTATTGTTCAAAGTTTCAGGAAAGTGTCCAAGATTGAATAGGTCCAGGAAACTCTCAATTCAAACCTGACTCCCACAGTTTCTCTACTGCTGGCAACGTTGGATGTATTACAGTGTTGCTGATGAAGTGTACCTGTTCTGCCTCAAAAATTGTCTCTTTAGAGAAATCACTCTCAAATTTTAAATGGCTGGTACATAATCCTGAAGAATCAGTATTCCTCTGATTTTTTCAGAGACAATATAACAGCAACAGCAAAAGACTTTCTGCTGACATTTTAGGTACAGCATCAGAATATCATACTTTTTTCCCCACCCTGTCCTATGATAAAGAAATAAGCTTCAGTTTATCACACTCCTGTGAATGGCAAGAAAAGAATTACACACTGACATGAAGGACCTGTAGCAGCTGGAAGGAGACAGATAATTTAAGTAAAAAATAGCATCCTAGTAACATTATGGTGATACATTTGTGAGTCCTATGATTTTTGTCAGTAGAAACTCTTGTTTGTGACATCTCTGGAAGCAGAAGTTTTAATGTCACATTAGCTTTAATGTCACCTTCTGAAGTACACGGTTACTTCTTATGTTGTAATGTAGCTGTTCATATTAGCAAAATAAGAAGAGCATTAGTTTGTATTTGGGGATTTAATGCACTTCAGTTGAATACAGATCAATAAATAAATGCCTTAAACCTCTTGATTAAGAGGAGCTTTTAAAACTTTCTACTTACAGAACTTTCTGTGGGCCCCAGCTGACCTTCTCTAAGCAGGCCTGACTTACAAACGGAGCCTAAACATCAATTTAGGTTAGGAAGGAAAGAAAATAAATAGTGAGGACACCATCAACTTTAAAGTATATTGGCAGCTGTATGTAAAATAAAACAAATCTTCCTGTACAGGATGTTTCCTTAGGAATACATCGGGAACAGCTCCACTTCCCAGTCAACAATAAACCAGTCTGAAAAAAGCATACTTGAAAAGAAAGGAAGTTTGCAGCACAGTACATGACGCAAGCCTGGGTGTAAATGAGAAACTATGAATCACTAGTACAAAATGCCATTGCTGCTGCTGTAGTGACAGGCCAATGCATAACTGCAGGGAAATTCCCCAATTCGCTCTGAACTTGCAGTGCCTCAGGTTTCACTCTAAATTCTAAATGCAGAGGAAAGTTATGGCTAAGCACCTCAGGTCTTCTATGTGTATGCTTTCTGAAATAATATTTCAGAAAGACATGTTTACAAAACTCCCTCTTTGCTAAGGCTGAAGACTTCCATCTATGCCTGAGTTTGCTATTCTGAACTAGGCCTGCTGTAACAGGACAAAAACATTTCAGTGATGCACAGTCTTCAGGTGGTCATTTCAATTCAGCAGATTTCTCATCCTTCTACCACCTTTTACTACTCTCTTTAAAATGAAAATATACACACATTTTAAGGGCAAAAATGACACATTTATTCACATTTTTATAGGACATATTTTTTGCTACATAGTATAAGATTGATATAGGGAGGCAACCCTATAATTCCTGATATGATTCTTTTCTGAAGATAAGTTCACAATAGTGAAACTCAAGAGATTTATCACTGACTTGTGTATTTCTTTTTTCTGCAATGATCAAATGGCTGGAAGGGAAGTCACTTGGGACACCAGAATGCGAGATAAATATAATTTTATTGCTAAAATTACACTAGATTTTATTTATTTATTTATTTAAGGGTGTGAATCCCAAAATATTTACAAACTAAAAACATTTCAATATTTTCCACAACAATCCCCTATATTAGAGTTTCTGGGTGCATATAAAATCAGGTAACTTGTTGAATACATTATATTTCACACAATGGATAGTATTTTAAAACATATCCAGATACACCAGGGATTATCTTATTTTTGTCAAAGCAGACAGGATTGTTAAGAATTTATTTACATTAAAATAAATTCCTCATTTTCTCTACCCTTATAATCTGAATAATCTATCTACTGAAAATTGGCCATTGTGTTCCTCATACATGTACCCTTATAGTCATTTATGTGTTTTCCTCTAAGGCAGAAAAATAATGTATAGCTTTACTATGCATTTTGAATGTTTCTTGTGGCCTGAAATTCTCATTAAGAAAGTGAAGGTTGGAAAACTTTACTTACCCTGGTCATCAACTCTTCTAGACAAATACTTGGTTAAAAAAATGTTCACACACAGCTCCACAGATTTCAAACACAATTCTAGTAGAATCACATAGAATTAAGAAAACATATCTCAATAATTCTGGTGAACTCCCATTCATGATAATTTTATATTCTGCTGACTCATTGCTGAATCCTCTATGCAATATTTTTTTTTTGCTATGAGAATCACAGTTACCAAGTTTTCTGTCTTCCCACTACATGTTTAGCAACTAATGACTGTGAAGTATAAGATGCCTATATGGCAGTATCTATCTAATAAGCAAAACATCAAGAAGATCAAGCCTCTTGACAGATCTTTAATGACAAAAGAATCATAATATTGTTGATAGTTGGCTGTGCCACACCATATGCCTAAAAGGCTGGGAAACATCACATCTAATGCATAATGAATCGTCATAAATTCAGATATGTCAATAAAAAGCTGGGAAAGATTTTTAGTTTTGGTGGTTTTGCTCACTACAGGGATGCTAACTGTGTCAGCAGAGGATTAAAAATGTGTAGATTCATGTGAATTGATAGAATTACCAATAGTTAATGTCTAGAAGCATGTCACAGAGTCAAATTGTTGAACAGGAAAGCATACTTGAAAAAGCTTTACTACTAAATAAAAATGGCATAATAGATGTTACAATATTTGGTTACAACCTAAACTCTAACTTTTCTAAAGCATAAAACTCACCAGATAAGTGATGAATACTTACAGGCACTCTTTATTACAATACTGAATACCTGCAGATGCATACTTACACACAAGCCTGAAAGATAGTAGTGCACCATTCATGCCTGCTGCCACAGAAAGACTTAATGGAATTTTGAGCATTTCTATATTTGATAATTTAGAAGCAGCAGAGTTATTATATCTTCTGGTTTAAACTATATCTAAATGTAGTTGAGGGAATTGTTGATCATTATGTACATATACATATACAACTTAATAAAATTTTGAATACTGCTTGCTTGTGTGTTGTTATTCTACTGTCTCATCTGAAAGGTTGCATCACTTGTCTACAAGTAGAATGATTTCTAAATTACTGTTCCAGTTCCTATGTAACAAACTTACCATGAAAAGCCTTGCTGAAAAGTTTTTAATCACAGCAGTAAGACTACATACATGAGCAAGAAAAATTAGCCTCCTCCTGAATCAAAATGTTGTGTTATAAACTTCAACCAAAGTAATTAAAATAACAATAAACAGGATGCAACTGATGCCAATATTTATTCCTTAACAGAAATATTTTTTACAGGCATCTGTATGTTAATTACATCTACTCAAGTGATGCAAACAAAACGTAACAATTTCTGCTGGGCTGAAGAAATCAATTAATTTATTAAACAATATACTACAATATTTTCATCTAAAGATCTGAGTGCAGCCTGGAAGAATAAAACAAGTCTCATATTAGTACCTTAGTTGTTATTTCCTCACAGTACAAATTAAGCACTCATCTTAAATCATAAGATTCAGTCAAGTCACTAACTGCATTGCATCTTTGGAAATCTTTCTCAGAAGAGTTAAATGATTCATTAATAGGAGTTATTAATAAACCTGCATTATACAAGTTTCCATTAGAAGCTGAAATCTGACAAATTCTGACAAAGTCAGAAGGATTTCTTGATTTCCTCTGGCAAGAAGTACACAGTTAAAAAGGAAATAGTTACAGACAGATTTTTATGAATCCAAGTCTCTTCTAGGAATACAAACGAAAGTCTTTACATGTGTTCAGTACTCTGCAGACCACAATAAAAATGGGAATCTACTATAGATTCTTTGCTCATTGACAGCTGAGAAAATTCAGCAAATTTAGGTGACTAAAGGGAAGCAGTTAGGTAACAGATTCTTCAAAAACTTAATCTGTACTGTAAGTTTGAAAGCCTGTGCTTCAAATAGTAATATGACTATTACACAAAGAGCAAATTGGTACTGAGAAATACTGTAATATGGCCTCTAGCTTCTAAAGAAGTCAATTACATTAGGCAATTGAATGCTAATGTCCAATTTTAAATTTATTTTTATTTTTTTGGTGTTGAGTTCATAAAGTAGTCTCCCTCCCCAACTCTACCTGTCTTCACTTGACAAGTGAAGCAAGTAGCCAGGCCTTCCATGTCATCAAGGACTGAAATGTTTTCTTGTATCAATACAGATTTTCCCAGGTAAAGAGGATATTGACCAAATCTAGGAGTTACAGATATTGTCACACAAAAACTCCTCCAAACTTCATTTGCCAGTTGCAGTGGGAAGAAAGGACAGCCAGTTCCTGCTGTGTGGCCTTTGCTCAGCTCTTTTGTTCCACTTCTAGATGAGTAACTTTTAGGAGAGTCAGCAGGGAACCAGTTTCAATACTGTGCATGATGATTTTGAAGCCTATCTTCTGCTATGTATCCCATTAGTGAGCCAAACATTTACATGCCTTCTTGGCTCACACTTCATGATACTGAGTGCATGTCTCTATGCCTGTTTATGAATCTGAATTGGCCACTAGATTTGGTACTTGTCTTTGTTATTATATTGTAAGACTGTAACTCATTACAAGTACTTTTGCAGTAAACCCTATGTCAGTGTGAAGAAAGATTGTACTTGTGGCACTTATTACTTTCCTATATCCACTAAATACCATTTCTTGGTATAAATATTAGATTTCCCTACAGTCTGGGTTATGCCAAAAAATTCTTTACAAACAACAAAGATGTTTGTAAAGACTGGAGGCTGCAATTCATATACAAATGAATCCTGTAAAGAAACAGAATGGAGAAAGAAGAGAAGCAGGGAAGTCTAGCTTCTGTTCTAGCCCAGGCATCTTGTATTAATGTGACAGTGTGCAAAGAAAAGAAACAAAAAGAAACAAAGAGCATGGACACGATCATATGGGGTCCATTTTACACACAACATATATGCCAGATGTATATCTCATGCAACCATACAGATAAATAAAATAAGCATGACGATCTGCTTTTCTTTACCATCTTAATATGATCATCTTACTAATTTCAGCTGCAAGTTACAGCTCGAGTCGGTGTCAAGGCTGAAACCCTAAAAGAACACAAACAGCATTCTGTGAATGCTACTTATCATTCAACAGAAGATATTGCAAAGATTAAAAGAGAAAAAAATATTCCCTTTCACACTTATTTTTCTTTTTTGTTCTCAGATTCCTTTCCTTAGAATTGAAGAAGTTGTGTCTCAATTTAGTTTAAAAAAATAACAAACAAGAAAAAACAGGGAGGCTCAAAAAATAGTTCTGCTAATGACGCCCGGTACAATCACACAACTTAACAGAAGGTATTACCACTCCCAAAAAATATTGACTTTATCATATCCTGAGACTATAGCAGCCAATTACATAAACATTATTCTAAAAGATAAAGTACAGCAGAGGCAGAAACTGTGGAATGCAAAACTCAAATGAAAAGACACAGCCCAGGCAGATACTAGCTGAAAGGCAGTTTGTGACATGGAAAGAAATAAGAGTCTTCTCTTATCAAAGCAGGTTTTGATACTGCAGTTCTCATTAACTCCAAATGCTAGTTGATACAAGTGAAAATGTTAGTAGAACTTCAAATTTCTATTACAAATGTTACATTATAGTTATCACTGTAGAAATTATTGGAGCTTTTTGATGAAACAGGCCTTGCATTTTATGAAGTAGGTAATAAAAATATTATGTTAATTGAATTGAGTGAATTTCATTGTGTGTCAAAATAGCAAATTCTGATCATACCAGCCTATGTCCAGAACTTTTAGTGCCAATATCTGGTTTACACTGGGGTAAAGTCAGCCATGGCTCTGGCTTTTCCCAGCAGCAAGCAGCCACTGAGATGCCAGGGAATCATGTTGGGTCCTTCCATCCTCACCAACAGACTGGTTCTGTACCTCTCTAAATTACTCCCCAGTTGATAATCACCCAGAACTGGGTTCCCTAGAATAACAAAGTATTTTGGACAAGAATAATGTTGTGACCTTGAACACAGAGAAATAAAATCAAGATATAGATGTGGCATTTAAGGACAAGTGGTGAACTTGGC
Source organism: Dicaeum eximium (assembly GCA_013396995.1). Classification (NCBI taxonomy): domain Eukaryota; kingdom Metazoa; phylum Chordata; class Aves; order Passeriformes; family Dicaeidae; genus Dicaeum; species Dicaeum eximium. The sequence goes on along the minus strand of VWZP01010960.1, from coordinate 69,252 downwards.
AGTATTGGGTTAATGGATGGACTTGATGATCTTAAGAGGTGAACGTGAATGATTCTATAATTCAATCATTCTAAGAAAAAGGAAAACAGCATGCAATTTTTTGGTCCCATTGTTACCAAAAATGCAGTAAAATAGACAAAACTCCTCAACACCAAGAAGAAGCCATTAAGAAGCAGGCATTCTTTTTTTCAGCTGGATGCACAGGGGGATAGCTCCTCCTAAAGGCCTGCATGCTGAATACAGGGAAGTTTCTGTTTATGTACTGTATTCTGCATACATATTCATTGATTGTCCCAGACTAAACATACATATGATAATAATTTCCTCAAAACCATTAACCATAATTCCTCTCCCTTTTATGTGTTGTTCTGCTCTGGGGTCTCTCTGGTGGTCCATGGTGGTCAGGGACCACAGTGTTCCAGTCGACCTTGCTGAGATGGCAAGGTACTGGGGTTAGTGAACTTCCAGCTCTCTTTCTTACACCGTGGGCACTGTGCAGTTCCATAGGCCAGTGGTTTTGGTAGAACAAGCATTGTGTCAGTTCACCAGATACAGACAAATCTGGTAACACCCTCATATAATTTTCACTGACATAGAGCTTTGTGAGTGGAGATTGCATATACCAGCACCACTTTAAAAGCAGTGACAGTATGAAAAGATATGCTCTGAAATTTTTACACATAATTTAGAGATATTTTACACACACACAATGGTTTATGGGGGTCTCACAATAAATTAGAATCACCATAACTATTTATAAACACATTCAGTTAATTTGTAAAGAAAACGGATGTACTCACACTTCAATGGGAAAATTAATTCTCAAATGGAATTGCCTTGTTCTGAATGTTCATTGAGAAGATGTCAGTTAAGGTAAAGTTTCTGATTTCTCTGTGATTATTTATTAAGGTATAAAATTACTAGAGAGATTAACAAACACATTAAAATTTGGTTTGTAAAATCACTAGCAAAATCTAGACTTCAACAAGTTTTAAGTAGGTTATGTTCATCTTATATACAACTCAAAAATATATGCTTCTATGGTCTTTTTAGTTCAATTTTTACTTTTACTGAAAGATAGTAATGAAGCATATATATGAAGCAAATTTTATAGGCCAATATTTAATTTGGTGATTTTCATCATCCTTTTCTACACCTTTAAACCTAGCTATGACCAGTTCTCTATACTGATCCATGAGCCTGAAAATAATGATGCAGCCTGAGATGGTGGAGTATTTGTGCAAATTCTTCACATTCCAGTTATCCGAAATTTAGCCATGAGCTGTAAAATAAAACCCAACAGACTTCTGTGTTGGGATTGTCTCAATGCAAAAAGAAGGGTCTCAATGCCTTCTCGGACAATGAAGTTGGCAGAAGCTACCCAGTAGCTCAGACCAATTTAAGACTGTTGCTTTTCATAACATGTGAGAGGTTTTGGGATGACCTTTAGATTTCACATTGTAAAAAATTTAAAAAAAAAAATCCTCACACAACTGCTCATGCAACAAATTTAATTTTTTTCATCACAACTAAAAGATATTTTGGTTACAGTCAATTCTTGCATGCCACTGTGTGAAGCTAGATGATGAAACTTCTCTTTACATGCCTCCCTGGCACCTGAATCACTTCCAAAGTTTTAGCTGATTAGAGCCCACAAAATGTTCCTCACAACTTTACCGCACATTCATCCTCCATGTACATTTGAATGAAGCAACAAATTCATCATATTAGATTTGCTTTCTGAGGAGTTTCTACTTTATTTTATTTAAGTGATAGGCTCCTGTCACATTCCACGGGGAGCCACAAGGAGTGCTATTAAAAATAGATGGTCTGGAACAAAATTAGGCCAACCAAGACAACCTTGTATCTGAGAACCATTTATTGATAACGAAAACAAAACAAAAGGAGTTGCCCTACTAAAGACATCTAGAAAAGACAGAAAAGGAGGAAGGAAAATGGAAAAGGAATGGGGTGAGAGAGAGAGAGAGACAGGAGAGACAGAGAGAAAAAGCGGGCACTACCCCAGCAGATCGGGAATGTTGTTGATGTTATAAATAAAGTTGGGGTTCAAAACTGCATGTTCACTTATCCCTTGTTCATATACTTACCCCTTCCTGTTCCAGCCATGGTTTATGTCCCTGGTTGATGTATTTGTCCCTTGTTTGTGTACTTATCTGTTCCTGTCCCAGCCCCCGTTCATGTCCCCAGCTGATGTATTAGTCTTACCCAGTTCCAGTGTTCTGTCTCATCCCTCTCCCTTTAGTTTCCTGCACCCCTTACTCCCCCTAAATCCATCAGGAAATCCAGCTGCTGCTCCCAGAACAGACTTCCATCTTTCCCATAAGGCTGTGCAAATCGTGCATATTAAATTACCCTGCCGTCTATAGACTAAAACCACCCTAAAACAACGAGCCGACTTCAACAAACCTCAGAAAACCACCTCCAGAGGAGGGCAAAGACCTCAAGAGGCAGAAGACACCTGAGCAAGAAAACTACCCCAGACGAGCAAGCCAAACCAGGTTTCTGGGCAATCCCAACAAGGATAGAGACTCCAGGCCTGGCAGTGACGACAGGACTGCGGACTCCTGCTCCTCATCATCTACCACTGCGAGCAGCGGCGGCGGCGCGCACCCCGAGCCTCCACCTCTAGGCCCCGTTCTGTTTAATAAAGGCTTTACAAGGGAGCAGGTGGTCTCCTCGCCCCTTTATTTATCTCAGTTATGTCCACACGACGCGGGGTGCACGCACTCTGCCTGCCGGGCCTGCCGGGGAGCCTGCGCAGCCCCCGGAGGAGCGCGGCCCCACAGGCACAGCTACCGCAGCTGTGGGCAGCCCGACATGTGGGGAGAGAGCAAGGGGCTGCTCAGGCAGGAGGTCCAGAACAAGGTCGTGGCAAGGATCGTGGCGGCAGGCTGGATTGAAGGCAGGTAGGGTTGGATGCAGGTGGTTCAGGCAGGGGTGAAGGAATGAGGCGGCAGGGCAGCAGTCAGGACACAGGGAGGCAGGACAGACGGGAGGGTGAGCAAGAGTCAGTGAGGGCAGAAGAGCCAAAACGCAGGCTGCACCTAGGGCAAAAAGCACAAAACAGGCCAGGGCCAGGGCAAGAAGCCAACCTCAGCAGGCAGGAGCTAAAGCAAAAAACACAAGACCCACACGGCCCCCAGACTCAAAAAGCCCAAAGCCAAAATGCCCAAGCAAAAAAGCAAGTCTCAAAAAAGCATAAAACAAACCCCAGAGTAACCAAGCCACAAAAAACACAAGACCCAAAAGCTCTCATAGCCTGTGATGCAGTCACTTTTTATATCCCCTGGCTGCTCCCAAAATCTGCCAGCTGACAGGAGACCATTGGCCCAGTCCAACCTTCCACTACAGTCCATTGGTGGAGACCTTTCACCATCTCATTGGAGAAGCCTCTCTGGAGGGTTCAGTGCCTTTGGAGTTCCCCTGCTGACTGCCTGTCCCATGTGAGACATTAAATGGTTGCCAGGCAAACTCCTCCCAAAGACAAGGCTTTCTCCCATCTTCTCGTAGTTGACTCTCGGAAGTGGCATACGTGCAACCCTTCTTCCACATGGCTCTGACAATCAGTGTTGAGACAAATCAAAACTAAATTGTCTCTTCACCTCCTCTAAAATTATGCAATACATAGTCTGTGATAATGTCATTTTTACAGCCTCTGATAGTTCAGATAGTGTTGAGAGAGGTCTCTTTTCCAATCACACATTGAGAGTTGTGCAGCAAAACATTAAATGAGAGCTATAGGATGATTCTAGTCTGTCACCCTCTTCTTTACTAAGGTCTTTTACACATTTAAACTCCAGTTCCTAGCTGATAAATTGATCCACCTCTTGTTAGTAAGTTATTTAATGGAGCTGCAACCCTGGTACTTGAATCCCTGCCTTTTACTAAGGATGACAGCCTACAAGAAATGTAACAGCCACAAAACACTTTTACTGATGGATTGTGGAAACACATACATATACTTTGTTATATCAATATAACAATATGAATGCCTAACCTTTTATTTTTTGGCTATATTTCTTTAGGGGATCAAATACTTACCTTTGCTTTTCTGCAGGGCTTTGAACTAGATGAAGTGAGTCTTGGCCCCAGTGTCTGTTCCACTCTGCAGGTGCCACGGCTTGGATGAGGATTGTGGTGAGGTTACTGCTCTAGAGTGCATTCTGCTTTACTTAGGGAATATTTCCCACACTATGGGACAGTATGTTTATGTTTATGGCATTCCCAATTGGAAGTCAGAATTGGTTAATCATTTAAGAGGTAATAGCTGACAACTAAAAATACATTCACAATGCAGAGGGGAGAGCCCTTCAAAGAGATAAAGAACACACACAAATATAGAAACAGCTAGCACCAAATTTTATAAAATTCGTATGTTCCTCATTCATGAACAAAATTCAAAGTCATGAAAAATACAGATGCAGTGAGAAAAAAAGAAACAGAAGTAAAGCCAGAGTAAATGAAACAAACTACGTGTTTAGAATTTAAAAGAAAATCCAAGAGCTAATATTTGTAAAGTGCATAGGCTATAAAATGAAAACATGGGCTAAATAATCTATAACTGCACATCTGTATTACTAAAGCACATGTTTAACTACACTGGTAAATAATCTGCATTTTAGAGGCCTGAGTTGTTAACATGTAATAATAAACACAAATACACAACTATTTCAGTGTCTTGTCCGTCATCCATTCTGACAATTATGTCACCATCTTGATCTCCCACTTCTCCCTCAGCCTCTGTGTGTCTCTGTTGGTATACTGGTGCATCAGCTTACTTGAATTTCTGGCTTACAAAAGTCATTTTTTCATTCAAATAGCTCCTAGCAATCCCTTCTTAAACTAATGTGCAAGATGACTCAAGGATAAACACCCCAATGATCTAAAATTAAGTCATTGTGTAAATATCAAAATCAAGTCATTGCCTAAGCTTATTGCCGCAAGCCTTATTTTCTTGTTCAACCTCTCTGAGTAGTTCATTATCCTCATTCATTGAGTCATATCTAAAATTAAGAGGTAAACTCTTTGAGATATGGGCAATATCATAAAATCATAATATTACCTGGGTTGGAGGGGACCTTAAAGATCATCTAGTTCCAACTCCCTGCCATGAGCAAGGACACCTTTCACTGGGACAGGCTGCTCAGAGATGTTGCTCCATAAAGGCACTACAAACAAAACACAGGCTTTTACTGTCAGGCTTTTAGTACAATCAAAGCAAACAAATACCAACTTTCAGACTTGTTTTTGAGCCTGAGTAAGATTTCGAATACCCCAGCTTTCCTAATCACTGCTTTAAAATTAATACGTACATTAATAAACTCATAAATAAGTGAAGATATAGTTTATGGAGGTAACTTTAACATGGAATAATCTAAAAGCTAGGCAATCACTTCACTGTGAAACATTCTGCTCTGTTAGGAACACATTTTCAAACTGTCTTACCAATAGCATATTAATTACTCTAATCCAGTTAACAGTAGGAGTTACCATAATGCTATTAGTACATCAGAGGCAATGCAGTAAAGTTGGGTGAACTGGAACTAATCAGCATAAATAATATTATAGGATATCACTAGAACAGGTTTAGTTTGAAAACTTTCATATTTTTGCAAAGATTTCCTCATGCAACATAGGTTTTGTACTTGAACCCAAAATTTTCACATCAATCAGTTAAGGAATCTTTTTTGTTTTGGACAGATTTAAGTTCTGCTTGTTAAATGTATATTTCTTTTCATTGCTACTTGTTAAATGTGTATTTCTTTTCATTGCTACACTGGAATGTACCTATTCTCTATTAAAAGAATTGCCCTTAAGAGATTACCTCATAGTTTCTGAGTAAGTGAATAAGAAGCCCAGTTTATATGGTAACAGTGACTCAACCTTTAAATACAGAGGTGTGAACTGTTACCTGTGTCATAACCAGTCAACCTCAATCTTTCCTAATTGAATTTTTCCTCCACTGGTGTGTACTTAAGGCTAACCTTTACCATTTATTCTACCATATATGATTACAATTAAACTAACGTAAGTTAAATTATATAGTGTCTACATAATACATTTACATCTACAAATACATTTGACAAGTTCATAGAACTAGGTAAATAATCAAATTGGCCTCTCCTGAAGACCTATGTAGTAACTTCGTATTTTCTCATTTCCAGAACAATATAATAATGTAAAAATACATTCAAATTTAATCAAAGTATGAATTCATTGAAATAACAAGGAAAAAAGGTAGCTCATTAAAACAAGATGCTCCTGAATCTTAGGCCAATTCCAAAGTATTATTCTTTCTGTATAAGATATTTCAGAAGTCAGTTATCCCAAAAAATGGCATCATAATCAGTTAATAACATAAACAACATGAAACAAACCCCCACACACCTCACATTTAAGCATAAAATTCTTTACTTCTGAGAATTTATTAAATAAAATTCTTCAGACAAGTATTGTCTAATATTTACCAGTAATTAAAGGTAGCAACATCTATGATGATTTCTCCCAAATTTCTGTCATTAATCACTTGGGTTTGAGTTATTTGTAACTATGCCAAATATTTACCACCTGAATTGAAATTTCCCTCCCTCAGGACAAACATTTCAATTAGATTGACTCAATCATTTAAAAGAACAAAAACTTGCATAGTTTAACATGTTCTTGGTTGTGCATATGCAGAAAGATTATTTGTATGATCACATATGATTTACCACTAAGAACTCTTTCAGGGTACAGGATTGCCAGTACTTCTAAGGGGACATCATGTTTTAAGCCCATCTGGAAGTTAAGCCCCCCCAGCTGCTCTCCTGCCCCAACCCCCTCTGATAAAAGAGAGATACAAAAAGCAGAGATTACAGGTTGAGGTGACAATTTACTGGAAACAGCAATGAGACAAGAAAATTAACAGTAACAGCAATGATACTAATAATAACAGTGTATAAAAGAGGGTGATCACACGCAAAATGATCACCAAGTCTGACTAGATGTGACTACAGCTGGCACCACCCCATTGCGCCCTCCACCATGCATTTTTCCCCAGGCCTGAAACAATGGAAAAACATCGCAGGATCAGCACTACTCCACCACTCTGCCTGTTGTCTGCTGTCATGGAAAAGGACAAAATGGTTGCAGAACTTCTCTATGGCACCTTTTTTCTTCCACCTGGAAGCCCTTCGCCCTTCTTTTCAGAAGTGAGAAGTGCTTACTTCTGCCCCCAGCAATAACATGAGTGGTGTAGAATAAAAATCTGGACATGCCCACAGGCTCCAGGCTCCACCCATGGACATCCTCACTGTCCATGGCACTTATGGCATACAGTGGCAGTGTCATTCAGCAATCAATATTATATAACATACAATTCAACATTACAGACTGTTCTCACCCAAATATCAAATCCCCTTGAGGTACACATTGTGTTTCCCACAAGGTGAAAGCAAGCTGTCACCTTGGTTTCTTACTAAAGGAATGGAGAAAAATACATTAGACGTGTTGAACCATGTGGTGACATCATTTTGCTACCGTGGACACCAGTTCACACTGAAGTCCCAGCATATCCAGCACGGCAGCACTCAGAGGTGGTGTGACTTTGTTTAGGCCACGATAGTCCACTGTCAGTCTCCCCTCTCCCATGGACTTATGCACTGGCCATACAGGACTAATAAAGGGTGAGTGAGTCATGCTGACCACCCCCCATGGCTCTCTGGAGGATGAATCATCTCATGCATGGGGACCAGGGTGTCCCGGTTTGTTGCGGTACTGTCAAGGGTACATTGTTATGGTAGTGAGCAGTACCTGTTGTTTTTCGACTCTCAGCAGTCCCACAGCAGAAGGGTCCTCTGAGAGACCAGGCAAGGTGTTCAGCTGTCTAATTTCCTCTGTCTCCACAGCAGCTATGCCAAAAGCCCAACAATGCCCTCTTGGGTTCTTGAACTGGCCTCTCCTGAGGTAATCTATGCCAAGGATGCACAGGGTCTCTGGGCCAGTCACAGCCGGGTGTTTTTGCCATTCATTCCCAGTCAGGCTCACTACAGCTTCCCGTACAGTCAGCTGTTGGGATCTCCCTGTCACCCCTGGATGCTATCCCTTCCATACCTTGATGACATCAAGGTAGACATTTGTGCACCAGTGTCAACTAAAGCCTCATACTTTTAGGGGTCTGATGTTCCAGGACATTGGATCCAGACAGTCCAATAGATCCAACTATCCCTTTCCCACACTTGGATGCTGGCACAGCCCTTCTAGTTCTGGTCATAGTAGTCGTTGCTCACTTCTTGTAAATACGACCTGGAGGTCCCTTCAAGAGCATTGGAAGTAACATCAGCCCTCCTACTCTGTCTGAGAACTTATCCACTGGAAACTGGAGTGCCATTTACCCTTGAAGAATTTCCTGCAGTAGTTGTGTTTCCTCCCAACTCACACAGTGGTTCTGCTAGGGCAGAGGTGGGTTTCTATCCCATCTCCTTATGTCCTCTCTATGGTAATGGTGGCAAAACATGTTAGCTGATGGTGTGTAATTTATCTCTCATGCAGGGAGCCTCTTGATCCCAATAGCAGAGACTCTGGTCTATATTGGTGGACCATGGGACATTTTCTCTCTAGTTTGCTCAAGTCCTTTAAAACAGTGCAGTCCTGGATAGTCTTTCCTAGTTGAGGTGCAGGTCAGTAGACAGGAAAAAAGATGGTCTTCATATTGCTGGAGTTAAGTAGTCTAAAGCTACCCAGCTGTTCTCCTTTCATTGACATCAGTGCTAATGAATTAGATGTACAAGAATGTACAAGAATGGCACACTCCATATAAACTTCAACCTCATGGATTGTGTATGGTGGACACTGGACTTCATTTGGATCTACAGGGGACTGCTTGTTATTTGAATGCCTGTAGACTACCTGCAGCACAGATAATTCTCTCAGGTACCAGATAGCTTTCTCCATAGCATTCTACCTGCTTGGGTGCACTACTTCAACTTTAGAAAATAGCTTTCCTTCACACTTCACAGAAGTCATCTCCAGAAGCTGAGAGTTTCTATCATCTTCCCAATCCCCTTGTCGATGTTCACATTCTGAGACAGGGATCCCAGTTGCTTGGCTTCCATACCATCTATTTCCATATGGTGGGCCACAATATCCCAACATCAGAGCAGCCAGGTGTGGCTGTGGTTCATTCAGCTGGCAGCTGAAATTTTTTCACATATCTCACAGCTCACCCAGGAACAGGGATTGGGTAATTATCTTTGTCCCCATCTCTTCCTGTTCTAAGTGCCCTGCTTCCTCTTAATCACTCACAAAGTGATTTAACTTGGATTTCTTCTTCTGTAAAGGGGCAACTCCTACTGGTACAGTTTGCTCCTCTGGTTCAGCCTGCAGTTTGAGTGGCCACAGTGCCTGTTGGTCTGTTTTCATCCTCTTTCCCCTGAGGGTGCTGTCCAATATTGAACTGTGTCCCATAAGAGTAGCCAGGACCCAGAACACTGCAGTAAGTTGCTCCTCTCTGGAACTGCTGCAGCATTCTCCTTGCAAATTATTCTCTTGCTTTATCAGGGTCCTGTAGTTGTTCAGGTGTGAACTCCCAAACCATTCATGCAGAGACTTTCCCTTCATACTGGCTCATTTTCTCCCACATTTCAGACATTCATGACTATACACCCTTGGAACAGATCTCTGAATTACCTTCCTAGAAATCTCTTTCTTGACTCTAAACATGGAGTAGACTGAGGAGACGTGGCAGACATAGCAATAAGAACATGCTTTTCTTAACATCCAAAAGATCTGAAAATTCTCAAAAGCTTTCGTAACAGGCCTGAAGGAGGAAAAGGGGGTGAAAAGCTGGAGAAAATCATCCTCCCCTGTTCCCCCCACTGGCTGTGTATGACTATTAATGAATTTCCAGAGGTAGCACCTGAAGCCAGGACAGGAGAAAGACACTGAATATACATCCAAAATGACATTCATTGCCCCTAATGTTATCATGTCAGAAACAGGTATCACATAGTACATCAACAAAGCAACCCTGACCCCTCTCCCTGCTCTGAAAAAGAGGAGCACATGTGGAAAAACATACAGGGTTATGTACCACACCCACATGAAAGGACCAAGCAACATTGTCACCGGGTGGGGGGGGCTCCACACCCAATACACAAATGCTTAGATCAAAGTTGTTCCCAACTCCCTCTGAGCAGATCTGTTGTTACCTCAACCCTTTGTGGCCCCATATTGGCTAACAATTAAATATTGTCACAGTTTAAACCCAGCTGGAAGTTAAGCCCCACACAGCAGCTCCCCTTCTCCCACCCCCTTCAGTGAGAGAGAGAGAG
>VWZP01010960.1:0-58861 GCA_013396995.1 Dicaeum eximium | reverse complement strand
GAGAGAGAGAGAGAGAGAGAGAGAGAGAGAGAGAGAGAGAGAGAGACAAAAGGCAGAGATTACAGGTTAAGATAACAAACAACGACATGGTGATGGAACCTCCATGCACCAAATTCTTCTTCCAACAGAAACCACATCCCCTTCTTTTTGGAGGGGAGAATCCCTTAATTCCCACCCCCCCCTTCCCCAGCAATGATGTGCAGCAAGCCTGCCAGAATTCAAGGAGCATTTGGACAATGCTCTGACTCAAATGGTTTCGTTTTAAGTAGTCCTTTAAGGAGCAAGGTGTTGGACTCTAAGATCATTCTAACCTGAAATATTCTATAAATCTATGATTCTATGATTTGCAACAAAATCTATTGTAGGCAAGTTTTTATGGTGGAGAGAAGGTCTGATTTGCACATTCTTCCTTTCTTTTTTTTTTTTTTTTCTTTTCTGGCACACAGTTGTTTGCATTGCTTTGCTTGAGGAAATGACACAGATGTATTCATGTCAGTTACACACCCACCTTCCCCCATCCCCTTGACCCAGAAAAATGACATCATTTAAAAAACAAGCATTCATACATAAAATTGCACGTCACTAGAAAACTCTTATTAGACAAAAAACATTTCAGGCACATGGTATGATTCTTGGGGTGTCCTGCACAGGCCCAGGAGTTGAACTAGATGATCCATATCGGTTCCTTCTAACTGAAGACATTTTGTGATTCCATGATTCTATGATCATGCCTAATATAAAACTGAAAGGCATGTTGCTGAGAGAAATTCCTTCTGAGATGAAAGTTGATGGCAGTTGCTTTTAGAAATTAAAATGAGGTAATACCATTTAAAAAATTTATATATCTAAACTTTGCTGCAATAAGTTACTTGAACCTCAAGATGGGACTAGGAAAAAAACTGAAAAAGACAGAACAAATGTGGGAAATCTAAATTTTTAATTTTGTAAAACTTCCACTTCTGAAAGTTAATATTCCTTTTCTGCCTGATAAAATATGTCCAGTTATGTACCACAGTATAACAATAGTGTCACCTGGTGGTTAAATTTACTAGTAGTTAGTGGTCAATCAAATCCATGTAGAAAAAAGGCTATTAAACAGTGCAAAATCTCTGATCTAAACCAGTGAGTGAATTGTTTAAATTCATGAGCAATTGAATGCTAATAAGCAAAGTGTGATGTCATTAATTATAGTAAGTGGCACTAGTATCACGGCAGCAGGTCAGGAAACCAGTAACTAAGTATTTCATTATGGAAAGTAGATAGTTGGCCTTACATGATTCTTCCAGTGATGGATTCTGCTGTTTACTTTGAACTAATCCTTCTATTGAACTAAATAAGGTACTTCAGGGGCAAGAAAATACAGAGGGTAGGAAAACAGATACACAGAGCATAGATACATAGAGAATTTTTTAGTGGAAATATGGCAGATTTTGGCTTCCAATAGCTAAACAATCCAACGATAAAGAAAAAGTAGAAATTAAACTTTATCGGGGTTTTAGCTGGTACTGAACCATACTATACATACATGTTGCCATTTTAGAAATATGTAGAAATACTTATTGGAAGTATAAATATTTATTGGAATATTTTTTCTCTTTATATAGAAATATTTATATTATATATAAAAAATAAACTCAAAGAAAGATATCTTAATTTTGGAACATATTTAGATGTGATAACTCTTCATCTTTAAACCTTTCATAACATAATGTTGCTCCTTAAATTTCAGCATTCTCCAGAGATGAGTTTTATCAATGCAGCAGAAGTATAATGTGTTTACTATATCTTTCAATTGCTTCATTTTTATGAAATCCATTTCTTAGATGTCTAAAGAAGTGGAATCATTAATTAGATTTTATAATCTCTGGGTGGACTGATAAATTCACAGCCTTTTCCATGACAAGGAAAGGATTGGTTTCACTCCTTTAGCCATTAGTCTGCTTTCTCTCTTGCTTCTTATCCTTCTTTGGAGCACATTATGATGTGCTTGATGATTATACTGTTTATGACTCCACTCTCTTTACTTTTCTGAAGAAAAGTGCGTCCAAAGAGTTCTCTAATAGAGGAAAATCCTGAAGTACTGATGGCATAAAATTATCTGCTCCTTCAAAACAGGAACTAAGAAGGCTATGAATAATTAATTCCAATAATTTCTTCCTTGATATGGCATTTCTTCTAATGTTAGAAAAATACCACTTGATTAAGCCATACAGGAACTTCAGTCTTCTGAATACCAGTCAGAAACATAAGATGGGCTACAGTTTGAGCTGATTGACTATCAACATGGACCTCTTGTTATGAAAACCACATTAGATCTTTAAAATCCATTTGTTTACTACACAACTGCAGTTTTCTCTTGGTGGAAGCCATTTTCAGGCAGTGGCTCTGTGAACTCAGATTGCACTCTGATGTGCAATTCCAAGTTGCTGCAGCTGGGTGAGAAAATGCATCAGCAGGAAAACTGATGTGTTCAGGGTTCCATGCTAAAAATGTAGATCAGATGCTGTAGACACACAGGTTCCTCTCACTTCTTGAATTTCTCAATCCAAGAGAGATTCAGTAATTTTTATGTTTCAATTCTCTAAAATAAGGAAACTTCACACATGCTGCAGAACAGCTATTTTGAGGTCTTTGTGTTCAAAGTTCTTTGAGGCTATATTTTACCATTTCAGTGCTGTTCCTCTGTCCTGCAACACAGCTTCAGAATAGAATAGGAGACGTTTGTTACCCTTCTCCTTGGATCATCAGCTACGTAAGAACTTAAGTACCTGGAGAGAAATATGAACTATGAAGAAGAGAAACACTTACATGTTACTTAGACATAAGCTGTAGCCAACAAGGAAATTTCAATTACATGTTATTCATTTGCTTGTGTTCTCTACAGTGCATGCAATCAAATGAGTACAAGTTCTCCTCATGGAAATTACTCCTCTATGGGCTGTGAAGTTTTACAGGGCCAACCAAACAGCTTTATTCTCTTAGAGCTCCTTAGATTATCACAGTACAGGTGGTAAAGCTTTATCAATGAAAAAACCAACAAGAATTTCCTACAGCCTTATCGTTTTGATTCCTTTTCCTCATCTGTGGGACTTGAGTATGGGTTCTGCCTCTGGTTTCCCATTACTGTCCCCTGTTTTTTTCATACCTTCTTTTTGATTTGAACTTATTCTTGCTGGAATTCAGCAGAAGAGGAGAAAAAAACATCCAGCTTCTTAATTGCTTTCAGCCGCTGAAATCAGACAGGTCTTTGAGACACAAGGGTCAGTAAACCAAACAGTTGTTTTTTCAGAACAGAAATTTAAACACCACTGTAGCAACGTGCTACAAGCAGGTTCCCAAACATATTGTGCATTCAGGTCTGGAGCATGAAACCACTAGAAGGCTGACAAAGGATGGCGTTGGGATGGGCTCCTGTTTGTAAAACTGAATGCTGGTTTATTGAAGAAGAAGGTACAGCTTTGAATATAGCCCAGGGACAAGAACTCAGTGGGCTGAGGGTCCAGGATTATATATGAGATAAGAGGGGGCAGCTCGGAGGGTTAGGGCCCAATGGAAGTAGGGCAAAATGGTGCAAAGGAGGGGTTAGGGACAGGGAGAGTCATTGGAGACTGACAGGGCAGAGCAATGCAGTAAAACAGGACCAATGGGGGTTCAGGGAAGGGAGAACATCCTAGAGGATATACATAAATGGAAATGGGGGCTGAAGGGTGGTCAGAGCCAACCCTGGGCCAGGCCAATGGGAAGACAAAACTCAGAGGGAATTAACATATGAATACAAAGGCCGGTGGGAAAGAGGCTTTTTTCACCCTAACCTTGGGATGTATTACCTATTGCAACCTTTCCAAGGTTGAGAGATGATTTTACTAACTGGTCCTTGAGCCTCAACACACCATTTTGAAGTTAGATTATGAAACATATCTATACAACTTTTTGGGAAACTTTTCAAAAAGACAAGCCTAAAGAGAGAAAGGAAATAGAATTAAAAGATATTTTGAAAATAAAAGGGAGCATAAGGCTTCTTTTACTGTATTTAGTTATTTAGTTATCCTGACTAGGAACATTTTGAGCTTAGAGGAACTCATCTGTGCAACAGAAGAGCAGACCAGAAAAAAAAATCTCTGTTTGTTTTGGCTTAGCAGAAGTCAGGACTTCAATATACACAACCTATCTCATTGAGTTATTTTTTTCCTATTGTGTGGAAGCATCAGGGCTTCATCTAGTGTTCATAGAGAAAATTACAGTTAAGAAGAATAAAACTTAAGCCAAACCATGATACACAGCAATATTTTTAGTCCAGAAAATTTCCTTTGAACTGTTGTCAGGAACAATGTCCCATACATTATACAAAGTTCAGACTGCTGGTCACATAGATGATTCACAATATTACTCATCTTACAAATATACTGAGAGAGTGCCTTACTCTATAGATCATATGCACCTAGTCCAAACTGTGGAATTTGATAAAGTTTTATTGATCTTTGAATTGTTTTTAAATCAGTCTATGTATAAACATCAGTTAATGTATAAACATGTTCAAATACATAGGAAAATTTCATTTGGTTTTAATTCTCCCCTTCAACACAGCTGTGGCTCAAATTCAAGTGGCTTGAGCTGCCAGTTGGTCAATTATTTCAGTAGGAAAGTTGTTTGCTACGTAATTGTTTCAAAAGAGCTGGGCCAGTTTAAGAATAGAATGCCAATCTGCTCCTGATTGTGCTGACATCTAAGAAACCAAGGAGAACCTTTTCATCAACTGTGTTGAACTACTCCTAAGATGGTACAAAATGTACTCAGTACCATTAAAGACAAAATCTGAACTGTGGCAAACAGTAGAAGATTATTATACCTTCCTACAAGTTGCTGACCATTAGAGGCCCTGAAGATCCTTAGATCATTTTCAAAGCAGACCCAGAAGGTCATTTTCTAAATGGAGCAGGTCATAGAAAAGAAAGATGCAGATATATATATATATATATAGGAATATATATGTTCATTATATGAGCATATATATATGTATATACTCATATATATGTGTATATATACATATATTATGTATATATGTGTGCATATATATACATAATATATACATATTATATATATATATATATATACATAAAGGAAGAAAGATGACTTCTTGATGTCATGACATGAATCAGAGGCCTCAGAATATCTAAAGTAAGTATAGTATGAAAATAGGAAGTCATGATTAATAGGGACTTTTAAGAAGCTACATTTTCAGGTATCCCCAGTTCTAGAATAATTTCTTCCTTGCAGATATGAAATGATACTAGAGTTCTCTGTATACCCAAAAACGTTTCAAGGTGGTATTATTACAATTGTAGGCTTCTATTCCACCAGTATGCATTTTTTTAAAATGTATTTTCTACCATTGTTTATCTTTCAGAACTAGCAAAGGCTGTCTAGCCCTTCAGCAGCATTCACCAAAAGGAATATATTTTTAAATAAATTGAGTGTAGTTTCCATTAGCCTGGTAAATCTTTTCAGGAGCAAGCCTATTGCTGATATAGATGATTAGTTTATATTGTTGCACTGTCCCTGGAAAATATGGAAGGGACACTGTGTTCAGAGCTGTCCTAGTCCTCAAAATGAGAATAAAGCAAGTCTGTATCTGCCACATTGTTTTCTCTCAAAGTAACTGAGCTGCAGTAGAGGAGCCACTTACCTGCGTGCTTTACATCCCTACTACCCAAATGCAGTATGATCATGGACACTGATTTTACACTGGATGTAGTCATACTCCATTGAGCAAGTGCACTGTAAGCTGCTATGTTCCAGTTTTCCAGTTTTTCAGTGTTTTGCATTGAGGGCTGGTATGCATCTGCACAAACAAAACCTAGAATTATCTTTAAATTCAAAGAGTGATGAATTTACTGCTATTTTCAAAAAGGATCTTTCACAGAGTTCTAACCTCATTGTCATCTCTCACTCGCCTTCCCTTTCCATAGCCTTCTGAAACCAAAACCCAGACAGCCACAAGGCAGTTAGGAACTAAGTACTGCTTTCCTTGGTTCTAAGACAGCTCACATAAGACATGAACCACACTTCACTAGCATATTTATTTCATCTATTATCTGATACACAGCACTTGGTGGATCTATGCAGAAAGGCCAGTTGTATGAGGGTCAACAAGAAGCCAGCAGTGCCCACATATCCAAGAAGACCAGTGGTATCTGGGCCTGTATCAGAAATAGTGTGGCCAGCAGGAGTAGGCAAGTGTTTGACCCCCTGTACTCAGCACTGGTTGTGCCAGGCTGCACCACAAATCCTGTGCTCAGTTTATGGCCCTTCCCTTCAAAAAAGACACTGAGGTGATGGAGTGTGTCAACAAAGCTGGTGAAGTGTCCGCAGCACAAGTGTTATGAGGAGCAGCTGAGGGAGCTGGGAGCATTTGTCCTGAAGAAAAGGAGCCTCAGGGAGGCCTTATCAATCTCTACAGCTACTTGAAAGGAGGTTGGAGTGGGAAGGATGTCAGCCTCTTCTCCCAATAACATGCATAGAGCAAGAGAAAATGGCCTCCAGTTGCATCAGGGAAGCTTTAGAGTGGATATTAGCAAAAATCTCTTCACAAAACTGTTATCAAGCATTGGGACAGGCTGCCCAGGGAACTGGTTGAGTCACTATCCCTGGTGGTACCTAAAAGACATGCAGAGTGGTGCTTAGGGACATGGGTTAATGGTGGGATTGACAGTGTTGGATCAATGGGTGGGCCTGATGATATGAAAGGCCCCTAACAACTCACTCAACGAGACTTTTAAAAGGGCTTACAGTTGTTCATGTACTCTGGGTTAGACACATGGGAGAAATACTGACAAGATATTCTCAAGAGGTCAAAACAACAAACAGAATTTTACTGGCCACTTTAGAAAATCAGAGAACTTTGGCAAAACATTTAGTGCAACATTCCATCAACATAAAACACTTTTCTTAGGATTAACCTGGCCCATTCAACTAAGCAAACTCTAGGTCCATTTGATTTTGAGTTATTCAAAAATTCCAAGAAGAGGGAATTAGAAAGAGAAAGAGACAGAAAATATATGGGAAATCACACATATAGCTGCCAACTCCTGGATTCCAGCAATGTTCAGATACAAATTTCAAGGGAAAGTAGGGCCAAGACACATGCTTGTCTCATGTTCAGCCTTAAATACCCCTTGGCCTTCCTTCAGTGTTCCCCCAGGTGGGACTTCCAGTCACACGTCCTCTCAGGAGCTAGGCTAGGGCTCCAGAGGCAGGTGTGGAGCATTGCCTCTGGTGTGCCAGGGATTCACAGCCACTGCCAGGCTGGGAAACAGGCTCTAGGGATGGGGGTGTACAGGGCAGTGCACTGCCTCATCAGAACAAGGCCCAACCTGCCCCCTCCTCCCCCAAATACATATCCCAAAATGTCTTAAGACATCAATCTTTCCCGTTTTTCACATGGTATTAGAGGTAATTTTCAATATACAGGATTCTATGATGCTGTAACCACTGTAATTGTTACGTAGTTCAGTAGTTCAACAGTCAGAATTTGTCCCAGCTGATTCTCTACAAAAACTAGAAAAAAGTAATAAAAAAAATAAACTCTTGGATAACATACAAGTGAAGTGTTCATATTTTTGCTTTCCTGACACACTTTCTGTGCAATGGCCCTGAAAAAATTACAAATGTGAAAGTTTTGGGTGCTCAGAAAAGAACTTTGTTTAATGTTCATGGAAATTTTGGCCTGTATCTCCTTTTATTTGAAACAAGACCTACCTCTTTAGTCACATTAAAAACACTACATTCATGTCATAACAGCAATTGGATCTCTCTGTCATCTAGATACATATTTCAAAGAGAACTAAACACTACTTTTTGTTCTAAAGCCAGTAGGATGCTTCTGAAATAAATATTTATTTGTTCCGATAATACCATTGATAGAAAAAGTACAGCCATAGCTTGAGGGTAGATTTTTAAAAGCATATTTATTCTCGAAGTACTGTCAAATCTTATTTAATGTAAACAATTGTCTTTGCAAAAATCCATGCAAATATTAAGCTATTGGCTTTTCTTTGAAGCCTTAACAGCATCATAGTCAATAAAGTCAAAGGCTGCAGAGCCTTTGACTGAAGAGTGTTTACAGATGCATGTAACAGTATTAATATCCTAATTTGAACTCTCCCAGCAGCTTGTTATCCATCAGCTCAATGGCTGCTGCCTCCCACATTATGAACAAGTCTGAAACAAAGTGAAAAGGCATTAGAGTTACTGTTGGAAGAAAACAGTTTTTCATATTGGCTTCTTGATAACCTTACATAGCAAGCAAGATTAGAAATTATTTTCAACACGTTGAAAGATTTTTTAAGATATAACTCGCAACATATTGTGGGTAGTTTGTCTTTGATGGCAAACAATCTTCCATAAATTAAACATTTCCACCTTTTTAACAACATTCTCAAGTATTCTGCTTTTTAAGCAAAGAGGTTTGAGCAGTTTATCATATCTGATAGCTCAGACTTCCTCCAGTCCCTTCACAACCTGTACTTATACGGTTCACCAAAGTTCAGACTCAGTACACTTTTTTTTTCTTTTACAAGGCTAGAGAGAATGTATAACATTTTCTTGTGCAAAGAGTCTGAAAGGTACTTACAGTACTCGTATATGATACAATTTAGCCTTGATTACAACTAGGTACATAATGGATGTAAGTAGAAAAATACTATTATTTCTTAGTAAAAATCCTTCAGTTTATGTATATAAGCTTTCACATGGTAAAAAACAGATACTATTGCAAGATTATGTTTTTCAAAATGGAAAGAATAACAAAACTTGAAATGTGGGTTAGTATTTGAGAATGTCTGTAATCAGATTTAAAAATTAATTCAGTAATTAAAATAAGTTATCCATTAGTTAGAAAAGCAAAGCATTATCCCTATAAATAGGAGTCTCCTAGCAAAAAGAAATTATGAGATAATAAGAAATTTACTTCTCCATTTTGCTGGCAAAATTAGCTGGATTTGAGGATCTTAAGAAATGTTCATTTTGTAAATTTTGGCAGGTTTTAAAAAGTAACAAAGTATGAAAGTATTTAACACAGTGGAAACAGGACTTAAGATCATGGTGAATATACCACAAAGTCTATATTCTGTAAACTGAGTGGCTTAATTTGGCTATTAAAGCATTATTTGTAGTCTATAGAAAGTAGGAATAGATGTTCTTAGAGGGTGTAAATATGCAGCATTTCACTGCTGATTTCCATAAATTAAGGCTCTGACTCCCATGGTGAGTAAAGAGATACATTTCCTTGGAGAAGATTACTGCTACTTTTAATTTAAAAATCAGTTAGATCATTCCCATATATTCCTTTCCAAAGGTAATGGAAAACAACTGAATAATCTTTAAACATATACCTACTTAAAACACTGCAGCTCGAACCTCTTAAAAAAAATCACTGTAATAGTATTATATTGCAAATTTCAGAATAAAGCATGCTTATTTTTGGTCAACAAAACGGTCAACAAACACATTTTTGTGGGCTTGCCCAGGAACTGCTCAAGACAGCTAATAATCTAACATAAAAGCTTGAATAAATATCCACAAACTAGGATAATTTGTATGGGTATAGTATGTTTTTCCTTTCCCCATTAACAATTGCTTTGAGTTGATGAGCCCACCCACAGTGAGATCATTCTGGGAAGTCAGGAGGGAAAAGCAGACAAATGTAAACTAGAAACATATCTGGGAATATCTGGTTTTAAGGATAGGATAAGTGGAAGACACACCCATTATTACAGATGGCAGCTTTTCTTAATAGACCAAAATACAGTCTTAATGTTGGAGGAAAAGAGCCTGCTTTAGCACAGGGGCTAGTCTAGATGATCTCCAGAGACCTCTTCTAACACCAACTATTTTGTGATTCTGTGACTAATTGACTGTCTGGTAAATTTTCACTGACTTCTCTTTCCCCATTTTAGCGTGTATTTTAACATTAATGAAGCAAGCTTATGCCTCAAATAGCAGAAGTATCAGATCATAAACTGTTTTAACCTTACTCTTTGCAATGCCTCATGTTATGACTTGCAAGGCTAAGCAATCTTTTTCTTCTCTTTATAACTTGCTTCAACATAGATGCATCCATAAATCTCTAGACTAAGACCGTATTATGAATCATTACCAGATGAATATTTTTTCTTGGTAATTCATCCATTCCTGTTCTTACAGTAAATACTATTTATGATCAAATCACTACTTCAGTCAAAATATGAGTCATACCTGTATATGCATTCTTACTGGGGAAAAAAAAGTATCTAACTGATGAGCAATACAATTTTATGTCTCCCTATATGCCCCAGTCTTGCAAAGGACACTGCACAAAAGCTTCAAAGATATTTAGGCATGCTGTGTCCTGTTACAAAACAGGGGCAGTAATCTGTCAGACCTTGATTCTATTCCTGTTAACTTGAAATGCAGCAGAACTGCTTTGCTGCAACCCAAATCCAAAGAACTGACAAAGAGCTGACAAAGAACTTCTTCATACAGTTTCATGTCCTCAACAAAGACATCACATTGATCAGTATCAAATTCTGTAATCAGCATATACAGCTCTCTTACCCTAACTTATAGGTTACTAAATTCTGATTCCATTAATTTATTTTGTTGCATTTGCAAAGGTGCAAGTTTAGTTTGGATCAGGAGTGCTTTTCTGAAGCTAATCTCATTACCAGTCCCCTCTTGCTGCAGTTTCTTTCCATCACAAAGCAGTTTCACAGCATGTAAACAGCATGGAATTCCTTTGGATGAAACTAAATCAGTAGGGATAATCCAAGAACCCAACCACATGGTCCAGTTACCTGAGGAAGTGCAGTCCTTGAGACCAAACTAGAGCTGGTCTGAATTAGGAAAAATTCTCAAAACTTGTATAAAAAATTCTTAGTTGAGCCTCTATACGAACTGTTTCATGCTGTGGACCAGCTCCTCCTTCCTCTTGCTATTTGATGACAAAGGCATAACTTCAATTATTTTGATCAGCAGACAATTACAGCCGCACCTCATTTGAGTCTGCATGTTTTAAATATAAGTGTCTTTGTAAGAGATTCACCTACATTTCTTTGAGAGAGGAAGGAGGTGAGACAGTACAGGGAGAGGTTGCAGAGAGCAAGTAGGCTGGGAGAGATTGAAAGGAAGAGGGGAGGAGAAGAATAGGGAGAGAAAGAGGGATAATACTTTGTGGGTTGCTTTTCTCTTTTTGCCCACAGAGAGTGGTAATATGGTTTGAAGTGTCTCAGTGGGGGCACTGAATTGAGGAGTACAATTCCTAAACCATGACAATAGAGAAAACATGTTCTCCTAAGGGAAATAATGGAATAATTTTTTTCCATCAGTCCTCCTGTCAACTGAATATATACTCAAAGTTACATGTCAGCATTTAAATAGTGCATATTTTATACCATTAGGTATAAAACATATGCAAGCAGATTTCCCCATATTCAGAACAAACTGATAAAACAGTTGTTTAAAAAGAACAACTGGAAAAATTGCGTAAGATATGAAATTGCATTAAATCAATGTCATTAGGTTGTTTTATTTGCAATAAGTGTGCGTGACAAAGTACACAACCTCACAGTGCTCCAGAGCAGATAGCAATAACAGACTTCTAGAAGCCTAAGGGCACAAGCTTTAATTTCAAAAATAATTTCTCCTCCCTGCCAAAGTCTGTCTCACAGTGACTGCACAGTCCTACAATGAGATCAAGCATGGCCATTATGAGCCAACACTCTCAGCGGTGTGAGTCATGGATCAGATTACAGACAAGGCCAGCTGTAACCACATCACTGAACACTGTATATCAAACCTTGTCCACAGGTTATACCTAGGCCAACTCTCCTAAACAAAAATCTACTGGATATTACTGGAATATTACTGTATGTGGACAAAGCTTCAAGGTATGAAGAAGAAATTAGAGTATGAGTGAATTTTTAAAAACAACCCAAACAATAACTAGTATGAGTTTCCACTTGTGAAAACACATTAAATGAAAACTCAGCAACCATAGCACTCCAAGAAACAGCCAGGAGACACAGCTAGACAGAACTGTGTTGTAGATATAAGGCTATCTGAAACAACTTCAGAAAGCAGCTTAGCTGACTTTGTATGATGTGGGACGTTGTGTTTCTCAAACAAAAAACATTAACAAATAGCCCACCCAAGCTAGACTTCTCTAGTGTGTTTAAATCTAATGTAAGCATCTACACTCTGCAGTGTTATGTGAGAGTGTGCTCTTAAGTACTAGTGCACCTATGGTGAAACACAGACTGATCATGCTTCAAAATTAAGTTTAGAGCCCATACTGGCAAATGGTTTGTGCCAATGAGACAAGAAACATGGCAGAAAAATTAACAAAACATCTTATTGCATTCCTGTTCTCTCTTAAAAAGAAAATCTCAAAAATTTTAGCAACACCCACCAGCTGATTAATTCCATTATGTTTTAATTTTGTTACACCTTTGTGGTGTCCCATGTCTCCATTGTGAAGACACACTGATGCAGTTAGATTAGCAATATGTTAGGGGATAATATTAAATTACAGTTTTCAGCCTCTATTAGGTTGGTAATACTGGGATGATGGATTAGATTCAAACATGGTTAAAACAGTAAGAAGAAATACAGACAACTATTTTCATTGCTTTTACTGGCATTCCTTCTTCCAATTAATTTCAAAGATGCTTAGAAATCTGGGTGGACACTGCTTGAATATAAATTTTAAAGTCTTACTATTGTTTATGACATATTTAGAACAACCTAATAACAGCTACCATTTAGCCACACTCAAGAAAGGTTAAAGAGCACCAGTGATGGAGGATCATTCAAGTATTCTTGGAAAAAGCCTGAGTGAGCAAAGTATTTTACGATGTTCAGGACAAACTAGTAGAATTTTCTATTCTCTATGCTACTCAGTTTATGACAGGAGCTTCAAAAACATTGAGAAAACATTTGTGGATCTTTAATCCTTATATGAATTCACCACTTGATCTAGCAGGTGGTGTCTGAGAAAAACATTTACTACATTGGAGTGACTTTCAAAGTCACCAAGCAGCCTACAGACAAAACAAAAATAGTATCTGCTGTAGTCTCTGAAAACTGAGAATCAAATATTACACTACAGCAGGCAGATATGAAATGGATCATTATCATAACTTGGGTAAAAGAGCAAAGTGATCAGCTAAATATGCATTTTGATCAATGAATAAACACTTCAGAATAAACGCTGCAGTAATACATGCATTTTGAATTAGATGCAGAGGATTAATAAAACTGCTGTCAGGCTAAATGATGTCTGTTTCCAAAGTCTTCTAAGAAAAAAAAATCCTCGTCCCCAAGTGCAATAAAGTCCATGTGTAGATACAATGTGAGTACATGCATTCCCAACAGAGCTCAGCAAACTCTGCCATACATTTTACCATAACGGAATTCAAACCATTTTAAATTAAAACTTGTGTTAAATTTATATGCTATCATTATGACTTACTCAGAATGAACACACATAAGTCCGCTATTTTTATCCTGTTTACTGCATCTGTAATACATCTGCATGCCCCAGTGTGTGCAATAATTATAAGGCCAAGCTATGAGACTGAACATTTTCACTTCCCAGAAAAAGTGGATGCAATAAATAAAATTATACCATCAGTATCTATGATTTTCTGCTTCTATTTAACTTTGCTGTAAGCACACAGATCTTGGGTGGTCATTATCTAAGTACTAAGGGGACATTTTTCTTAGAATAAGTCTACCATCTTATTCCTTTACATTTTTTATTTATAATGTCACAGATATTCTAGTACCTAACAGAAGTTTTCAATCAATTTAATAAAAATACTTGTTATAGACATATAAAATGCATGTACCAATAAAATGAAAGTGTTGTATTTATGCTAAATTAGCATTAAGGTTTATTTTTAAATAAGTCCACAGCTCAGGTTAGAGTATACTTATGTTAATTTCTGATGTAGTTCAGCATGAAAGCTCTTCAGCATTAGAAACTGCTAAATGAGTCTATGAACAAGGTTCAAGGTGATTACAATAGCAAGTAAATATGAGGAAAGTCATGTGCAAATATTAAAGATTTACACTAAGTTGCACAATAGTTTGAACATATTATTTTCAGTCATCTTAGATTAAATTTTAAAAATAGAAATTATGTCCAATATCAGGACACCTAACTTGTAACTGATCTGTTATACAGGAAAATAAAACCTCAAGTCAGGAGTCTCATCATGTGTACAAAATGTGTAAGATCAGCTGGGAGTCAGAGAATGGGATTCATAAAGTCCAGTTCAAAGTCACTTGAACTAACCAGCAACCTCTGTCCACAACTCCATTTTCATACCTGCAGAATGCACAATCTTATACACGTATGAAAATTATATCTGCTGTAGCTCAGGAAAACAAACAACGTGAAGAGGTGCTCTTCCCTCCATCCCGTTTTACACCCAGTGTCACAGTGCTTCACATACCCAAATGAAATGTGATTCATGGGATCTAATATCCTCCTTCTGTCTTCTTTAATGTTCATTGGTCACAAATATGTGAGAACTATGCCACTTTTATAGACTCTCTTGTTACTGAAGAAATACAACCCTGTATAAAATAATGACATATCTGTTAATTTATAAAAGGAATTAAAATGAATGTTTGACCTAGCTGCTAGGGTATTACCCTGGGAGTCTCAAGGTCCAGACTTTCAAAGAACATGTATAGTACAGGGCTGACAAATTTTTATGTTAAACTACAATTTTTATGTCTTTTTATGTGGAGCAATTTGGCACCATCACCAACAAATTCAGTGGTTTTAAATTTACTCAAAGCTGAAATAAGGGTGCCTAGGTGATTCAGCTTGTTGCAAATTAGGTATTTCCACGGTTAATGGCAGCTGAGATAAGCAGGTGACAAATTGTACTTAAAAATTATATTTGGGAACCTAGCCCATTTGAAGACAAAGGTCCTTGGCTTTCTCTAATGTAAAATGCATATTCCTTATTATGTAAGTTTCTGAAGTCGATTAATTCAAACCTCATTTAAACTTACTAAATCTCTACCAAAAAATCATCCAGACAGGCTGCTAAATATGAATTAGTATTTTCTTGGTTATATTTATAGTGAGAACAATCCCTTGCATGATTTCATGGCAACTAACATTCTCCATAACAAATCCAAGTAATCATTTGGCAGATAGGAAATATTCCTGGGGCATAGTTTGCATATAGCTAGCCTGTTTTGGAAGGGAAGTGTTCTTACAATATAGGCATGGGCCTCCATGTCAGAAAACCATCCAGTCATCTTTAATTTTCTAGTGTAAAAGTAATCAATGAATGCAAATGAGTTATGTGGGTTAACTGCAGATCGAGTTACAGGATTAACTTCATGGCATTGTGGCGATGCCTTCAGTACATGCAGACCACAATGCTGCAAGGGACCTTTGTTGTATGACAGCTGTTTTAAGTTCTGGCATTCCTCCCACATCTTTGGTCCACATTCCCTTCTCATCTTCACACCATGTCTTGTGCTCTTATTTCTTCTTGCAGTACATTGCAAAGATTTACCCTACAAGGAGTATCTCCCAGTCAAAATTTCTAGACCTAACTTAGGTTTACAAGTATTATTACATCTCAGTTTTGCAGGTATACAGTGGAATTGGTTAACAGTCGACATGAGTAAGCTGATTATCTAAACTACTGTGAGAAATCCAAAGCCATAGCAATGCACAAAATTATAAACTTCCCAAAATGAAGCAGCTGGGAGCTGATGTACACTCCCACTTCTGAAAGTTGGTCTCTCATATAACACCAAATTGTGATTCCTTTCACATTGATTTTTTATGGCTAGTTGAAAAAATCTGATAAGTTTCCAGGTTTGGTGGATGCAATCAGAATTTCCTTGTAGGCCAATGTGATACATAAAAACAAATTCTTATAACACAAAACTATCCTATCTTGGAAGAGCCTTTAGTGTTGGGGGTTTTTTTTCTTGCCAGCTTCAGTATTTGGTTTATGATATTACACTGAAACACACTGATTTGCTTTACATCATAATGTCTAACAATTAGACATCTGTTTTCCATATGCATTGCAGTAGCTCAAACGAGAGAAATGGTCACAATCTATGCCTATATTAATGAAAGAATTCTAGATAAAAGTGCTATTTCTGAGCACTACTATAAGTAGTGCTCACAAATGTAAAGTTCAAGATGAGAAAATTATTTTCCCTAAAATTCTATTATTGTTAGAGAAATCACACCCATCTTTGTTTGAAACATATCTGTATTTGTAAGCTTTTCTCTGCAGTTTTGTAAATTGACAAAATATATTTTTTCTTTGACAAAATATATTTTTACATCAGATTTTTAATGTTATAGTATTCTAGAACAATATCAAGACTTTAGAACACATTTTCTTTACAGGAGATAACATGATGCTATGAAAAATGTGCACTGAAATGATGTGATTTAGCAGTGCTCATGTATAGTAACTATGTGTTTCAATCAGTAGCTGTAAATTACATTTCTACTTAAAATTTATCTAGAAATTTAATTAGGTACCTAATGTGGATATTCTCAGTCTCTGGTAACAGAGAGAAACAGATATTCTCCCAGGCTCATCCTAGGAAAGCTCAGAGAAAGAATTAAAACAATTATTATTTTATCCCCTGCACCTGCTGTTTATAGAAAGATGTTTTCAAGTAGGTGGTGTTCCTTTGACCAATGGTGTGAGAAGTCCTGCTGAAGACCAATCAGGTCTTAGCTCCCCTATGCTGCCTATAAGAAGTGTGATTTTCTACTAATAAAAGGTTCTTTGTCTTCTGAAATCATGGAGTCAACATGTCACCTTCTTTCCTGTCCCCTGTATCATCGGTGACAACCTAACATTAATATCTAACTGAATACAGTGGGAAAAGAAATGTCTTTTACCTGAACAAAACACACAGGAGCAAATTGGCACTTTCATATTCTACCAGCATAAGCTAACTAAAATTAACCCACAATATATTCAGTTGGGAATACAAGCAATCCATATATCACAGCTGTGGCTCTGAGGAATTCTTCTGGATAACACATGGGTGTCAGCCTATGATCAGGGTCAATCTGCTGGGTTTGCACACAGCATACAGAAGTTCACTTATAAGCTGGTGGGTTTCAGAGAGTTAGAGGACTTTGTCTCACACAGATCCTGGGGCTTAGAGATGAAGGGTGGTATCTATTAAAGTTTTTAAGCCAGTTTTCTTCTATTATTAACATTGCAGGAGGTAAAAAAGATTGACCTCTAAGATCTATCAATTGATTACTATTAGGTCAGGATATCTTAGACCCTTTGTGAACCTGGAGTTGCATGTCCTGATTTATCCAGAAACTGACACTGAAATTTTAGAGAGAAATAAAACTCAGAATTTATCTTCTAATATTTTTTTTAGTCTAAAGTCAAAACCAAAAGTCAAAAAACCTCAACTATTTCAGGAATGTACAAAACTAACAGTACTACCAGACAAGATTTCTAATTAATCCTAAAGAAAAATGAAATACTAAATAAGATTCTACCAAAAGTATTCGGTAATATTTTCTGTGACAAATATGTCAGATGGACATTTTCTGATGGAAAATGTTGTGAAATGCTTTGCCTGCCCCACCAAAAATTAAATACACAGTTTGACTAAGCTATTTTTCCTTAACTCTTATCTTCAACTCTAGATATGTTACCACTGACTGACTATGATTAAATTTCAGTTAACATTCTTGGGAGCTTCATAAATAGACAAGCTCCCAATGCAAAGGTATGAGACACTTGCCAGTTGTATTTTTAACCATCTTTATTGATTATTTTAAGTTCATCTACTGTTTTTTTTTGTTGTACCAGGCGTTGGCAGGGATCTCACCAGGCCCTGCCGTCTCTGTTATGTCTCTTTTCTGTTTTAATCTGCAGTATGGACAAGTGGTACTGTTTGTTCTTTTAATACCTCTGTTTTGTTGAAGTTTACATTAAGCACAAATGTTCAATAAGATCATTGTGGATGTTTGTTTGGATAGAACCACAGATCAGTTGGTGGTAATCATGGTCTCAGTGTGCAGCATGGACCTCTGACTGCATGCCAGCTCTGACACCTCCTTTATGTCTAGAGGAACAAATTCCAAAGTGTTGCAAACTAAAACTAGGCTTTTTCTGCTTTCAGATTCACATTATTGAATGTCTCCATATTTAAATTACAGTACATTCTTCAATATGTCATGGCAAGATCAGCATCATTTGAAGATCTTATTGCAAGTGCTCTTAGTAACCAAACAATCTACAACAGAACCAGTTAAAATATGACTTGCATTGACCCATTTATAGGGCCTTTATGACAAACAGTTGAACCTGGCTGCATCATATTGCTGTTACACAGTATAAGGAAGGCAAAGAGAAGATGAAAACCTTGAAGTAATTAATTTAGATCACGTAGAAATTATCCGAGAAGAGCAGAAAAAATTTCCTGGTAAATGAATACAGCAGAGATGATCAGAAAAAGTATTTTTCAATGTCTGCATGGGTTTTGTATTACTTTGTATTACCGAAATACATGCTATGCCCACCACTGGTTATATTTCCCCCCTTCCCCCACCATATATTTATACAATTAGATTTTCTTGCTAGCATGTCAGATAAAAGAACAAATTATACAAAATGCAAGTGGAAGTCTAAGTAACTATTTAGGTGAAAGAATATAGAAAGCTAGACAAAAATCAACATGATGGTGCCTAAGGATTGTTTAAATTTATCATTGCAGCAACAAAAATAAGAAAATTTCAAAGCAGAAAATTATTTTTAGAAAATTTAGAAATCTGTGATTAACATTTTGTAAGAAATATGTTCATCAAACTGTAATTTTTTACATGTTTATATGTATGTAGTGTAGTGAGAACACAGGGGGAGATGAGTTGTTGTGGAACCTTGTTAAAACCAACACAAACCTAAAAAACCTGAAAGGCAAACAAACCTTGGCCTGCTTGTATCACTTGGATGGTCGTGTAATGTGACAAACATGCCACCTGGTCCAGGAAAGACTCCTGTAGGTCATACATTTTAAGTGACTTGAAGGAACAGAAAAATATGATAGTGACATAAGAAAAGATTCCCCAAGACTTTTGAATCACAGTAGTATGGGGAAGATTCCCGCATTCTTGTCAGTTCATGTCTTCCAGAACAGGAGTTCAGGCATTCCTAGATCATGGTAGGACATTTTCAACTAGCTTAAACAATTCAGTACACACCTTGAAAAAGGCTTAGCAGTGATGAGTAAGCATATTTATGCTTTCTTAGAGTAACTCATAGTTAAAGTACACCTAGGTGAGTTTACAGTTCAGGCAAGGCATAAAGGAAGTTATCTTTACAATGTCATTTAGTTTAGTTATGGGACTGAAGCAGCAAAAGACAAATCAGTTTAAGAAAAATCACACTTTTGAAGAAAATCATTGTATTTGTTTCAGGGATTTAATCTCAGGACTATATAAGTCAGAAATCATGGTGATTGACACATGCTAGAGAATTCTGTAGTATATATATGGCCTATGTGAAACTGAATCTGTAATCTGGTACTTAGGAGCCTCATCTAAAATTCAAGGTTTGGTGTGGTTAGAAAAGTGATCTGGGCTTTATAAGGTGTTCTAAACACTGCTGGTTATTTGCTGTTCTAGCATAGTTTCTTCCATATTGAAAGGAACTAAGATATATGAACCTTGCTTGAAAAACATTTCTACTGACAAATTAAAAATCTCAGATGGGAAAGTTTTTGTTTAAAAATGTCCACTTTCAATGAAGAAGGCCTTCACACATGAACAAATAACTTGTTAAATATGAAAAGCATACAGTTATCTCCAAGTTGCAAGAAGTTCTTAAAAGGTTCGAATAATTTTTTTCAAAATACTAGAAATTCTTCACAACAAAAGTATGTGAAATGGAAAGATAGATTACAGGCTTAAAAGCTTTGCCAGAAAGCAGTGGATTTCCTCATCATATTCCTACCTCTTTAAGAACTAAAATAGGCAAGAACATATGTTATATATTCTGCTCTCCATCTCTATTATATTATCAAAACTCCAGATACCTTTCTTTAGTTGGGAAATATAACAGGAATAATAGGCTTTACTTATTCTGCTAAAAGAATATTATCATTGGAAGTTTGAAGCAGAAGGTAAACAACTGAAATACGGTAACTACTGGGCTTGTGTGACTTAATGTGA
Organism: Dicaeum eximium; assembly: GCA_013396995.1. Classification (NCBI taxonomy): domain Eukaryota; kingdom Metazoa; phylum Chordata; class Aves; order Passeriformes; family Dicaeidae; genus Dicaeum; species Dicaeum eximium. The sequence continues at coordinate 38,619 of VWZP01010960.1, read as the reverse complement.
AGGCAGAAATGGATCAACATAAGTCATGAAAGGCTATGTTCAGTTTGGCAATTGGTAATTTTTAAACACATAATTAGGCATTAACTTTGCAGCCTGCATTTTTGTCCTTATGTGCACTTTCCCATCATCCCTTTTGTCATTTCCTGTTCTGACAGGATCAGTGTATTGATTTTGTGAGTTTCAAGGAAAGAAGAAAAGAACGTGTACATCTAGACGCTAAGCTTTTTTGTTTATTAAGGAACAATTTTATATGTAGATTTAACATAACCCCAAATATAAACTGAAGGAAGTGTTTTTCATACCATGTAAAAAACCATAATGCAAGAGAAGGATAGATAAAAAACTATTTCAATTTATTGTTTAAACAAGGAGTAATTTAATACTTTACCCATATGCTGCTGTAATTAGTGGCCCAAAGTAGCTGATGTCATATGTTTTGCATAGTGTTAATAATTTTCTAATGATATAAAATCATTATATTGACTATCAGGAGTCAGTATAATCTTTAACAAAGAGGTAAAAGTCCAATTAAATTAAATGTTAGACTCTAACATTATAATTTCATTAATACTAGCATGACAATAGCAATTTTGAAAGAAAGAGAATATTCTCAACCCCCTTTTTTTGTTTTATGTACAAAATATGTACATCACCCTACTTTACATCTAGCAAGGAGATGAAAAGCAAAAGGGTAAATGTATTTTCTTATGAGCAAGTTCATGTTTGTGGTCATCAGATTGGGAGAAACCTTCAGTAACTACGTGCTTATCTTTAGACTTGAATTTATCTGGGGCAACTTTGAGTAAGATTTTAAAAGTATTAACGATAAATAAAGGATCTATTTGTTCTTCAGTTCATGTGTAAGTTTGCATTGAAAGCAGATCACTGAATACACCATTTCAGTTTTGTCACCTTTTGCACACAGTATCTGTCCTGAGCACTTCTTGAGTATCAAACCTGAACATATTTCAGCACCTCACCTGAAGAAGACATATAAAAAAGGCAATGTAACAAACAATTGATTACCTGAGTGTATGGTTAGGATTTGTTTCTATGATCAATACTGTGAGAGTTCTCTGTTCCTTACATGCTCTCTGTAAGCAGTGGCTACGATCAGGAATGGAATCCTAAGCTTAATATAACTTTGGTCCAGTGTGGAACAGCTGTTACCTATGTATGTAATACATAGGTATTTATAAACTCACATATACAAGAAATATGTTTAATTTAATAACAGTCTATGGGTCATCTTAGGCAAACATATTCATTTTGTCTGTTAAATATAACCCAAAATGTGACTATAAGCTCAAAATCCACAAAAGGGTATAGGCAGCTTCTTGAGAAGTGTAAAGATTTAGATTTTTCACAGGCCAAATTTAAAATTCAAAAATGAACCTTTAAAAATCCAAACCAGAAAGACAGAAACACAACACCCAATTTGCCTCACAGTTTCAGCCATTTACTGCATATGTTATCAACTAGCACATCCCATTGGTCCTGCTTGTTTTTCATCCCTGCCAGAGAACTCTCAGGGGAACCCCCTCCAAAAGGCCCAGGAGGAGGGTTCCCATTCTTTTTGGTTGCACCAGAAACCCCACAAAATTCTAATAAGGTTTCCCTCCTATTCATCAAAATCATTCCTGGGAGTCATTCCACTTCCTCAAAACCCCTAGTAAACCCAGGCAAAGCTCCATCTCAAACTTGTCTGCCAGGCATCACTTCATGTTTTCTTGACAACATATGTACACATTGGGTGAGTTGAACTAGGACTCCTTGAGTCTGAGAACCAGTGCTGCCAAGCTATCCTGAAATACACATTCCTTTCATCAAAAATGTCTTGAACTCCTCAAATGCATTTTTCAGCTGGATTTGGTCCAAATCTTCTCCATGTCCTTTGTGTCTTGGGATATTCTGGTCTCAGTAGTGACAAAAACTGTCACTAACTTCCAAACTGAGCAACGTCTATATAGATCCTCTGAGGGTTTCAAATCACTCTGACCCTTCTCATTCAGGGCCTTCCTGCCTGTCACTCATTTTCCCTACAAAGGAGTTTCCCATCTGCCCTCCATTCTTGCTGTTTTTCTCTTTCTCTGCATGCACATCCCACTCCTACTCTTTTCCCAGCACAGTGAGCTGCACATCTTTCAGTAAGGGATAATTTGACACTTGTAACTAGGAGATTGTTCTCCTGTGTTTCTGTATATGCATAAAAATTATACAGATCTCAATCGAACATTAAGGCTTTAACTGGAGTTTGTTAATTATCCCAACCAAAGATTTAAATTATGTGGAACAATAAACTTTGTATCTTAGCAGTCATTTAGATTTTAAAATGCTTCACAAAAAACCCTAAGTTTTTTCCTACCTTACAGTTAGAGACACTAAGGAGGAGAGAGACTTGACTGCAATGTTCATTAGGACCAGAATTATACTGATAATATAATAATAATTGATGCAAAAATATGCATAATAGTAACCAATAGTAAAATAAAATAAAGTGTTCTTTATCAAAGGAAAACAGAGAAAATAACAGTAGCTGATTAGGGAGTTTTCTAAAGTGTGTCAGTTACTTTTAAGCATAAAATAATTTTTAAAAAAACCTAGATGCATCTTCTTTATTCTTTATATCTTTTTAAAACCCATTCTAAAGAAAACCCCAAAGTCCTCAAACTACATATAAAAATTATTTATCTCAATAAAAGCATTGATGCACTAGGGAATGTGATACCATTAGCATATATATATTTCTACACCACCAGAATGTCTGAGATGTGTGTTTATTTGTGTGATAAGATTGCAGAAGTGTTTGGTAATGTAACGCAAACATTGCACTCTAGTATGGCTCTATAAGACAGTGTAAACAAGTCCATCACTTTTAATACTAAGGGATCACTTAAATACTTTCATTCTTAGAGAAATTAATCCCTTCTAGATCACAGGAATATGACTTGATGACCAACTTAAACGTTTTTCAGCTCAATGCAACTCTGAGGACTTCTGTCTTCAGCCTTTAACTCTAAAATTCTTCTAGCTTTGAAAAATAAGCATGTGGCGGATTTCTCTCATTTCTTCCTCTCCATTCACTGCTGACAAACAAATTGATCCAATTAACTTGTTTAACTGCTCAGTCCTTTCACTCCTTTTTGACAGGCTGGCAGGTAACTGACTTCTTTAATAGAGATGGAATTAGATCCTGACATACCTAATCCTCAGCTCTTTTCCATCTGAAACAGTGGGACTAATGACCAAATAAGAACTGTTTCTAATGAAGTCTAAAAAGGGTTTGGGTTGTTTAGAGTAAGGAAAGCTGTTGCAAACATTTATTTTAAGGAGAAATAGACCCTTGGTGATTCTAGATTTGGATGCAAATCTGTCATTTTTGTGAGTGGCTGAACTCCTGCTGAAGTCTCAGGATCAGGAAATAATCTAGAAAGAGACAAAGACGGAGAGAAAAGCCTCTCTAAGTTTAGCTGCCCTGTGACAGAGGAATTAAGATATTGTAGCATAATAGCCAGCTGTTAATTAAATAATTGACTTTTCCTTGAGGGAAGAGGGTAGGATAGAAAACAGGTAGTGTGTACTTCAGCATGCTATGAATCATAGAGCAGACATGCAAGAACCAATTCAGTCTTGAGTAGGTAACACTGCATTGTTCAAGTGCTGAGGAAAGCTCTTAGCCTAATCTTGAGCATAGTATAGCTCCATCAGGGCAGTAATTACAAAAGGGTTACTAAGCTTTCCTTCTTAATACACTGTCATTCTGGTATGGCATTACCACACCGTACCTGACTCACTCTGATGGAGCTTCCATTATTTTATCCATTTCTGAAGTGTGTGAAACATGGTGTGTCACCTGAACTCTTACTCATTGAAAGAAAATATGCTGATTGCATTTACTCATCTTTCTCAATGTGTGTCATGTCAATGAAATGTGTACGTTCCTTAATATATTAAGGCTATCCTTAATATATTAAGGCTAATACAATGTATTAGGCCTTTCAAGAAATTAATTAGGCATGTTGAATGCATTTGTTTTTTGAATTTTTTTTCATCAAACATATATCACATCATGTAGCCTGCTTTAAGCACCCTGATGAGAACTTTGGGCAACTTTGTACCTATACAAAAACATTCAATGGATTTCTAAAGGTGTCAATTTCACATTACCAATGAAAACCCAAAAAACATACTGCTTCTTTTTTTATTTGAGTGCATGATGGAGAATTATGAGTAGATAAGTGAAATTTTAAGATGCTTTCAGCTGACCACAGAATATTTTAAAATTAGATCTGCAGAAGGAATTAAAAAATAAGCAATAATATATGAGTCAAGAAAATCACAGAGTATCACAGGATCACAGAATATTCCAAGTTGGAAGGGACACACAATGATCATCAGGTAATTTTATCCTCAGTAACTCTAATTCTGATACCCATTAAAGTAAACAATAGTTTTTTGTATAACCAAATACTATTTGCAACTTAAAGGAAGTTTATCTGCTAACTAATTTCTTAATTTCTTTTTTACAAACCACTAAAATAATGACAACAAAATTGTCAGTATAAACCATATAAAGAAAAGCAATTTGACTTTCAGAGCAAGTAAGACCAGTCTTAGGAAGGTAGTTTGATAAGTTCATATTTATTCTTAGTACAACAAATTTTTTGCTTTGCATCTTAAATGCATGCCATTATTAAACATACCAATTGCAATCAAAATAGCCCAGCCAAATTCTCAAAGTCTAAAAATTCTGCAGCCAGAGTATACTATCCCTCAAATTATCTACCAACTAATATACTTTTCTATATACTAATAGCTGTTAACTCAGCTCTGAAGTATAATCCTGTGTGCTTTTCTGACAGACTGATAGATCAAAATAATCATACCTGAAATGTGTCTTTTGTTAGTAGAAGTTCCAAGACATGGTTTTTTTTGTAAATTTATGCAGTAAATTTAAATAATATTCATTTTTAAAAAACATAAATTAGACCATATAACTACCTAGCAATCCTGTTCTACCTTAAGAAGCACTAAAATACATGCTGGAGGTAGAGATTCCCTGTGCAGAAGAGGAGCTGATGGTGCAAATATGTATGATGAAAAAATGTAAAAACAAGTGGAATTCACTTTCCCTATGTCAACGGACCTAATCAAAGGTAGACATTTAAAGTGTGCTAGCCAAATCACAAAGTAATATGATAATGAAATTTTGCAGTGTAATGATGAAGATTTTTTTATTTGTTCAGGGAGTCTTATTTTTAAAAACTGCATCATTCTACAGTGACAGGGTTAATCTATCCTTTTGTCATCTGATACATAAATGCTTTGACAGACAATACAAAATTCTATAGTCTATTCTCCCAGGATTTTGCCTAAAATAATATATTGTACAAAGACAAGCACTGAATACCCTTTTTGCTGGCTTTAGTTACAGCCAGATATTAACACAGACATAGCCTAGCAATAGGAAAGAAGAATTATAGAGAAAGCAATCAAAAAATATTTGAAGAAAGTTTAAAAATTTAGAATGCTGCAATGAATGAAGTTCCTCCTCTCCCCTAATTTTGTTCCAGCAATGTATAATAATTGTTTTATCAGAATTTAAGGCATCATGTATGTGTTTCAGTTTGTTCTCAGCACTCAGAGGGATGTAAGCTGGATGGAACTCCTAAGTGTGTACTACTTCATTCACTATATGTATGAACTTAAAATCTTGAAGATGGCATAATTCTCTTTGAAAACTTTGAAAAATAAATAACTACAAGGTTTCTTTTCTTCATAAGTAAAGCAAGTACACAAAGAAAGATTTTGAGTAAGAATAATTTTTAAGAAAAATAAAGTATCTTTTGTTTAATGGTTGTTAATATGAAATACAAATTATTTACAAAAACCAAGTGCCAAAAGAACTATGGGGGCAGCCTGAAAATATTAATGTCTGTCACCTCTGCTAGCCATGTGTTAGGTGAAAGTTTTTGCACAAGAGGGATCTAGTACCCAATATTTGAGTATTTGGTGAACCTCACCAAATAGAACAGAAGCCTCTAATTTAATGCAAAAGTGATAAACTATCAAATCAATCCCTTTAGAAGATGAAAAAAATGAATCCAGGTCATATTTCTAGTGAAAGAAGTGAAATGCCCATAGGAAAATACATTTTTGACTGTTCTGGCTAGTATCTTGTCCAAAATAACCAAGCAATTGTAGTCAGCCCTTAAAAAGTTATTGAAGTTATTGAAGATTTTTAAAGTCTTAGGTAGTATAGATTTAGAAAGCTAAGCAACAGTCGAACAACTGTTGCAACTAAGCAACAGCTGATATATTAAGATTTTCTAAAACTTTCCTTGGAACTATTATCTATAAAGTAAGATTATAACTTATTTATAGAAATCCTGGAAACTGATTATTTTGTACAATATGGCAAAACAACGCTTTCAGTAATAATGTTTCTTGTGATGAAACAGTTAATAAAATTAGTTGATCATCATCATCTAGTCATTAAAATATATTATCTAGGAATTCTTAGATAATTATCCTAGAATCTGCCCTAGAATGCACTTCTTAGTGCAGACAGATCTTAGCACTAAGCACCTACTTAGGAACATTGAATATATAAACTATTCCAGAAATACTTCAATATCAAATGAAAGAGAAGTTAAAAGAATAGAGAAAGATTTTACTTCATTAAGATTTTACTGTATACATACACATTATTTAAAACACAAATGATTTTATAGCAAGGAAGACTTAGCAGGATTCTACATTTGAAGAGCTGTTGGGTGAAGAAAATTCATTGGTGTATTTAGGTAAGACTGACATTCCCTGAAGCTCTTTGGCTCAGTGCACCATATGGGCACTTTCTGCACAAGCATAGACATTAGTCTGGGAAAAGCACAAAATGCATATTTGCATACTTTTAAAGGCATATGTGGGTTTTGTTTTGCTTTATTATTGACTTGATTTTTAATGTATTGAGCCAAATCCAACTTATAGAAAAAACATTTCGCAGGTATCCAGACACATATTGCTGTGTCTAATACACAACATTCCTTTTGATAAAATGTAATCAAAGATCCCAAAGATCAAATCAAATGAAATTGGTTATCATATGCTGTATATTCAGTAATAACTTTTAGAAATCAAACAGTGCACATATATATTATAGAACCACATCTGTATCAATAATTCTTCATTCTTCCAAGAAATGTGTATTAAATTTCATGGGTTTCCTTTGGTTTACTTCAGTAGTTCTCTGCTGTCTCTGAGTGTTTAAAAATCTCAGCTTGATCAATGAGATCAATAAGGTTTATCTGTATAAAATTCACTGTTTAAGTAATCAGAACTACTAATTGTAGCTTGTAGTCTGATTGAAGAAAAAGAAAAGCATTCACAAATGTTTGACCTAAAAACCTTACTTAGGCTTATTGAATAACTGCTGCAAACAAACAACAGACTGCACTGTGAAGCACTCTAAATCAAGAAAAAGTCTAAGTGAAAGTCATATTACTTTACTTTTTTCACATTCATCAAAAGATTAAGATCAGAAAAAAGTGGTTTTATTATCATAGAATCTTCGGGGTTGGAAGAGACCTTTAAGATCATCAAGTCCAAGTGTCAATCTAGCACTGTAATACATAAACCACTAAATCATAAAATGCAAGCCTTAAGAACTTTTAAAAAATGCCATGAAAAATAAATGCTGAAAAATTCATTCCAAAAGCATTCATTATCTCAGGAACCAGTGTCTCAAGAAAACCCAGTCAATTTTTACAGCCATGAGATGGGAAAAACACAGCAGTGAAAGTAGTTTGCTAAATTTTTATGGCTTAAAGAGAGTGAGGGAAATTTATAGTTTCATCAAAAGCTCCACAGCAGTAGCCAAAAAACAACAAAACAAAATGTGCTGGATTTCCAGATAGTTCTAAATATCAATCGCTATTTACAGGAACAAGATGGTCTCAGTCTGCAATATGTAAAAGACCTGCTTCTCCAAAATTAAGATCAAGTGTTCTCAAAAATTATGATCCCCTAGACAAATTGTGTGTCAGATTAATGAGGGAAATTTTTTAACTCTGCTTCCTAGCAGAACTTCTGTTTTCTGTGTTGGATAACAGCAAGAATCTATGGAATTGAAAGAACGAACCCACCCAGTGTGTCCTGTGTGTCTTTCAAGTCTCACAAGGAGGACGCAGGTGTTTGAGTTACACACATATTCAAAAACTGAATATGTAAAACATTAGTGACAAGTTCGAAACTGATATTCCAACAATCAATTTTCTGAGCACAACTGCATTTAAAGTAGAAGGAGTGAATCAGTTTTGTTCTTGGGCTGTTTCATGTACTCATTTGTACCACAAGCAGCAGTTATTGCTCTTGGGCCATACTGTCCCTAGTTATTCATGCTGGTGAAGTTTATTTCACCACACAGGCTCCCCAAAAGGATACATACACAATGAAAAACTTTAGTTTGTGGTTTAGCAGGGTGAGAGAGAGCCTTTGTGAGCCCAGTGCAAGGTGATGGGTTTCATCCTGGATGGTAAACACATTATTTACAGAAAGTATCTGCATTTTATGTCACTGAACCAGTGACAGGGTTTCTGCTAACTGCTTGTAAATAGAACTGGAATTGTCAGGCAAAATTTGGAAGCCATAATGAAAACCGGCCATATTAGCAAAAAGATACAATTAATTCCAAAAATTACTAATACTGATATATGCATTGTCAATTGTTTAGCCTGAGGTGCCTAAATAACTCCTCTTTATCAGATCTTCTGAGAAAAAATTGTTCCAAAACAGACTTCTAAGAAAGTCAGTTAAAATCAGTACTATATGCATATATGCATATATTTATGCATATAAAGACTTTAGTTCATTATATCAATATTCTACTTGCCAGAGAAAACCAAAGAGTGTAAAAGATCACTTTTTTTTCCCCTCCAGGATATAAACTGCTGTGTAATGCATCAAGATCTATGAACAGTGAGATATGGAATGTCGTAGATATTCTCAGGCTAAATTTTCAGGAACCTGATTTTTTAAAAAATGTGATGTCATTGTCTTTGTCCCCCTGCCATTCCTCCCTCAAGCAGAAAAAAAAATCATGTTTGTGATATTAACCATATTGGAAAAACAACTGGTGGGAAAGAATGTGCAAAACCAAACCAAAACAAAATTTAAAAAGGAGCAAATGTGGAAGGGTTGATAAAAAGATTTTTTCAGTCCATTTTCAAAAGACCTTGAGGAAATAATTTGAATTAAGGAGATTTCTATTTTCCATGACAGTTTTTGATCTTTAAATATAGTTCTCCTTTTAACAACTTCAACCACAAACTAAGCAATATTCCTGTGCAAAATATTTAGCTAAAATGCTCATTAAAATCATGGCTTTTTCCACTCATTGAAAAGAGAGAGAATCCTAAGGTGGGGATTATCAAAAAACAAAGGAAATAAATTGGTTTCTGTTTCAGGATGGGAAAAGGTACTCTATAATCTATAGTACTGTATAATCTTAGCAATGTGTTAGCAGTCTAGTGTGAAGTCTAGGTAGTTCATACATGTTTTTGAACTCTGATCTTATAAACTGATTCAGAAACTAAGACTTCTTTAATTTTACTTCCCAAAGCTTCCGTTACGTATTGAAAAATATCAAAGCATACATTCTTCTAATATAGCTAAGACATTTTGAGGAGTAACTAGTGATATCTTTTGTGAATATAAACTCTAGAACTCATCAGTACTTTTCAGTTTTACTTCCTTTTTATGTAGGAGGAAAAGTATTACAGCAGTGGCCAAAACCAGGAATGTTCATTCATAAAGTAAATAATTGAAACTAAGATATTTCAGTTAGACATGAGAGCAGTGTAAAATAAGAGGCCAGAATATTGTTCTTTTTATTTGTGGTTGTTACACTCTATCACTATGCTGTGTTCTGTGTACTGTACTTCAAGAAAAGTTAATTTGGCATGAGATAGAGAAAAAAATCCACTTCTAATAGAGAATTATATGGCTATCTTGTCTTGAAATATTACAACCTAGGAAGACATTTGCTAAATATGTGGCAATGACATGCAAGTATCATGATAGGACAATCTGAAGCAATATCTTACGAGCCCTGAATCAGCCCCTTTTTCTTGCAAGGAATCATAGGTTTCCAGCTAATGCATGTTAGACCTTTTCTGCATTCATTCAAGCGTGTTGTAATATGCCAGCTGAAATTGCATTTTGTCATGGTTGTTTTAGGAAAGAGGGAGAAATAAATTACTACCATGTCTCCTCAGTCTTAACATGCTGATTACCCAACTGAAAAAGCAAACATGTTTGGCTTACATTCAAAACAAAAATAATTATGTCTATTGGAGAAAATGCATTGTTTTGCTGAGCTAAATCTGCAATAAATCTTTATACTATTTGTTGATGTTCTGCATGGAGACCACACTTAAAAGGAAGCTAATCTGCAAAGGAAACCATTGTAACCACATTAAAGTGAAAGACTTTTCTGTTGTACTTTATTATTTTTCCATACCACAACAGAAAACATGACTGGAAAGAACCACAAAATTGAAGAAAGATACAGCTACTATTCTCACAGTCTTGGTTCTGCAACCAGTGTAAAGGAAGAGAAAGCATGCTCAGCTTCTTGTAAAATATATTTATTTTTATTTTAAAAGAAAACAAGAATTATGTTGCAAATGCTAAGGCATTTTCCCAGCAGACCTTTTCTTATAATTTTAACAAGTGTTTGGCAAGACCCACTCTCTCTGGGAAGTAATGAGCATTCTCTTGAAAAATGTTTTTTAGACCCAAGAAGACGTTTCAGGTTTAAACCTAAGGGATATGGGCAGCAGGCAAAAAAACGCTCAGTGCATGCTTGGTCTCATACTAATATGTAATAGTGCAGCAGCCAGACTTGAATACAGCAGTTTCAAATCCCTGAGATAGAGCTTGCCCACTGTCCCAAAGCAAAAACTCTCTCTTCTGCATGCTGAATAAACAGCTGTCCAAAGTGAAACAACTGAAAATATATGGTACAGGTTTATTCAAATGCAATCGGTATCCCTGATTTTTGTTGAATATGGGAGGAAAAAAAAAGTTTCTAGTCTCTGCTCCCAGTCAGTGTTTGCCCTTTTTCCTTATTAAATACAAGTGCAAATTTTATAGACTAGACAGATACTTTTCAGCAAGGGACTCAAATATTACGAGAAAGAGACAAGTTTCCACAGAAAAATAACAGAAAACTTTTCCTAAATAAAACCACACTCAGATGGATTACTTACTTAGAATTATCAAAGAAAAAGTTCTGAGAGAGAAGATAAACAGGAACTGACTTAATCCTGATATCAAAGGCTTTAAAAAAATAATTGCAAACAGAGTTGCTGATCTGTCTTTATTTTCTTAGAAGAGAAGAACAGGGGGACAGTCAATCAAACTACAAAGAAAGATATATATAAATACAGTTGCTTCTTCCCTACAAAAAGAACAACTCACTTATGAATGGCAAATTTTGTATAAGAAATTGTTTGCTCTTGTTTTCAACAGCATTTCAACAACTTTACTAGTTAGAAAATATACTTAATGAATTAATTAAGCCTGAAACACAATGTCAATTATTAATTTTAAAGAGCAAGGTGGGGATTTTCTCTTCTACCTCATCAGCAAAAAACTGGCTGGCATTTGAGAGTCTTGGCTATGACAATGCCACAGTGCTTTCCCTATTGATGGCTCAACACCTGTCTTAAGAAATACTCTACATTTCCCCATCTCAATATTAGCATATTAGTACTGTACATTTTGCCTTCCACCTACTGAGAGAGTAGCAAATTTCTTTTACCATGTCTCACAATAGCTGCCTCCACTATTGCCTCAGAGGAAGCACAGAATAAAGCAGAGGTAGTGCCACCATCTAGCAAAGGCTGCTGAACTTTTAGAATTATAGAATCCTAGAATGGTTTGGGTTGGAAAGGACTTTAGAGACCATCTAGTTCCAATCTCACTGCTGTAGGCAATAGATCAGGCTGATCAAAGCCCTACCCAACCTTGAACATTGCCAGGAATTGGGCACCCACAGCTTCTCTGGGCAACACGCTACAGTGCCTCACTCCTCTATCCCTTACCAGAATGCCATTGTAGTCATTGAGAAAGCAGTGACAAAAAGAAGCATCACACAGAAAATAGGAAAAGAGAACAAATTAACATGACTTTCAAAAGCCCATCACAACTTGGCTGGACACTATCTTATATTGCAGTGGATATACCATGCAGCTAATAATCCTGAAGGGAGAAGCATCAAAACTTCAGGACCACATAACTGAACACTATATAGCTGTAGTTATCTGCTCTAGAATCACTTTCATTAATCAACAGCTTAATAATGTAATTTTCTTTTCCAATATTGTGGAAATACTCTACTACCATTATCTAAGGGTAATTGCAAAGATTCTTGCAGTTCAATGGTTGATGGCTGTAATTAGTGTGTTTAGTTAGGTATATGAAAACTGTCCTATTGAGTTCATTGGTAAATGTCATTTCCTTTTGCTTCAGGGCTCATCAGACTACACAATTAAATACTCTGATGCCAATGTTAGTGATTGGATATTTTTATAAGATGGCATTCAACTGTTTTCTTCTTATTTTTTCCTTTTTTTTTTTTTATTTTTTATTCTTCCTTGCCTTGAAGAAAAATGCCACCACTTCAACTAGAAGCTGATGTCCACAAACTGGTAGAAGAGGCTCCCCAAGAGCACATATAGAACCCTAAGATAGCACTGATTTCAAAGGCCCTGGATTTATAAGTGCAAATAATAAATAGCCAGTTATAGAGCACTGAATGGATGCAACTTAGACTGCTGACTATAAGCGTTTATCAAGGGAACAAAAAAAATGTATCCAACATGTGCAGAACATTCCAACATGTTGTATCCAGCATTCTATATCAAATTAAAATATAAAGGAATTACAAGAAGAAAATTTCAGCTGCTACAAGAAGAATAAAGAAACAATAGATGACTGCTCCATTATCTCCTCCCCAGCTAAGGATGGTTTCTCCTAGCAGTGCTGCCACTAATATGCAGCAGGTTCTCCCTTACCTTGGACAAAGAGAAAAAGAGAAACTGTTTAAGCAAATCAAAACTTTAAAGGGCACTGATAATGCAGTATAGCTACAGTAAACACATAGGAAACAAGAAGAAGCATAGGGAGAAATATCCCCTACATGGACCATTATACTATTTGAGCTTAATTTTTTATTTGTATTTGTTTAGTTCCCTGCTTATCAGACCCTTCCACCAAAGCATAATGTTTCCTAAGAAACACGTTTTAATGCAAACAGAATTTCTGTCCAGCCACAGACATTGCAAAATCCCCAAAATGCATAGGCTGTTCCTATTTTAATGTTTAGAAGCAAAATTCCTATTCTAAGAAAAAAGTCAAAAGTCTTTGCTGATGCAAACTGACAGTTTGCTTAAGTTCAAATGTTGATGTACCAGTTTACACAAACTGGTTGTTATATTTTCATCTTCTAAATCAAGAAAAAAATTGCTACTACAATACTAACTACCTTATTGGTAGCTTAGGCCAAGAGAAAATTGGGACATTTTACCATATTCATAATTTTTAGATATTCATTAGGTATTTTCAATAGCAGAAATAAACAGCTCAATTCCTTCACTGCTCATGCACCAATGTGATCTAAAATAAACAGATCACAGCTAACACTTACTTTTAACCTCAAAGTGAATTATTCTTTTGTTCTGAATTATTTACACATTTTATTGTGGTGTGAGCGACAGATTTGTCAGAAGGATTCACTAGACAGATTCTAGTGACACGACTCATAACTGAGTGCCTTAAGGAGCTAGTTTTAGCTTTCTTTTAGATCTTTTTTTTCACCTACTTTTCTCCACCCCACCCTTTGTCCAGGAACTAAAGTCATATTTGGCTTGCTATTTGTTTGAAGTCCAAACAGTAAGTCCTATATGACTTTCAGAAGTGAGGTAATCTCAGAGGAGAAGGATCTCAAAGGTCCTTCCTGTCTAAGTATTTTAAAATCCTGGGTTTGTTGGAGTGAATTGTGGCACTTACAAAACAATAGGAGTAGATCAAAACTTCTCATGCCTGCACTGCCAACAGTGCAAACTGCAACACCCAGTCATCCATCTGTCACACGAATGCTACATGAACACGCAGGTTTGACCCTGTAAACTTTAAGTGCATCACACGAATGTCTCAAGAGCACCAAGGTCTTCCTGGTGAAGATGCCACTGCCATGGTCCCCAGGCCTGGAAAAGCACATGGCAATATGTAAAAACAGGCTCCACAAGCCCTTACGGAGTGCCCCCCGCTACCGACAGCTGAAAGACAAAGGATCTTCATGGAATGCTGCAGATTCTCTGTGGCAATTACCATTTTTGTATTCTGTAGTTCTTCGCTTTTTCCTACTTTTCTATGTTTTCCTTGCTCTTTACTATGACAGTGAAAAAAAGTGAATTATTATTTTAATTATCAACATTTGACCTCGTTCATGTCTTCATCTTGCTCTAGGTAAATTCAACCCCCCAATCTCCTTCCATGTTCACAGCTGAAGATGAGTTCCTGGACTGGGACAAAAGCCAGGGGAACTTTTCTGCACATATTACAGGAGGAGAAGAGCCAAGTTGATTAATAGCCACAGCTGCAAGTGCTAGCAAAGTAACTTTTCTTAAAACCACAATTAATGGAGCTGTAATGCCTTTTAAACATTTAGTGAAGTACTAGATGTTGCCATTTGCACATTACACAAAATCAGTGGACACAAATATGTTCACTAACTTTGCTAAATTTACCCTTCATATTGTCATTTTGTTCTTTGCAAAATCTGAATTCAAAAATATTAGCAAGTAAAACAAAGATTGGAGCTTTTGCCATCCAGTGAGGTTTTCTTTCTTCTAATCATGAATATGACAATTAGTGATCTGCATACACAAACACATACACACACAAAACCTAACAATTCCTCAGACTAGCAAGGATTAGCAGTAGAAGTTCAACAGAGTATTTTGGGTTATTCTACTGAGAGCTGACCAACATTATAGTCAGCAGTACTAACTGAGTACTACATGGAAGAGGGCTTTCTACCCCTTTTATCCTATCCTTGAGCCATACTGTTCAGCCGGGTCTCTATTTCTTTTATGGACTCAGATCAAAATTCAGAATTTGGCAAAAGAATATATCTTCTTATATCCCTCCAGGATAAAAAAAATCCCCCAAATCAAACAACAAACATTACAAGACTACTACTAGGTTCTTTGTCAGTGCTCACTAAAATACAATAATGTGGGACTAGAGAAATCTTCCCCATGCAAAAATACTTCTGAAAGATACAGCAGAAAAATTGTTCCTGACAACAGCATCTGAATTACTTTGAAGAGAAAAATGTATTTTTCGGGCATATAAAAAAGAAAAGTCTGACACTAATTTTTGCAAAAACAAGGTGAAACATAGACCATTACTACCTTTTAACAGACAAACATTAGGAGCTCATCTGACATAATTCCCGAAAGACATTACTGAGGAATTTGCACCTTGGTATTGAAGCTGTCTTGAAGCTAATTGTGCTGGCTTTGGCTAGAGTAGAGTTACTTTTCTTCACAGTGGCTACTTCACATGGGACTGTGTTTTGGATTTATGCTGAAGGGCTGATAATATAGAGATGTTTTGTTATTGCTGAGCAGGGCTTACATAGAGCCAAGGCCTTTTCTGCTTTCAATACTGCCACACTGGCAAGAAGACTGGGGTTGCACAGGATGTTGGGAGGCAACTCAATGAGGACAGGTGACCCGAATTGTCCAAAGGGATATTCCAGGCCACATGGCATCACACTCAGTATGTAAACTGGTGAGAAGAAGAAGGAAGCAGGGGACATTTGGAGTGATGGCATTTGTCTTTCCACATCACCATTACATGTGATGGACCCTGCTGTCCTGGAGATGACTGAAGACCTGCCTGCCGAAGGGAAGCAGTCAATTAACTCCTTGCTTTTCTTTACTTGGTTGAATGGCTTTTGCTTTACCTGGCAAACTGGTAAAAATTAGTTTTCCAGCTTTCATCCTTCCCATTCTCTCCCCAGCCCTGCTGGATGGGAAATGAGTGAGTGGCTTCATGGGCTTGGCTGTTGGCTGGGGTTAAACCATGACACTAATGAAGAAAGATCGACATCTAATCCGTGCAGGAAAATAAGACAGTCACCTTAGTGGGCTAACATGAAATGAGCTTTCCACAAAGAAAATTTAAAGGCAGATTTTAGAATGTAAAAAGTGTAGCAGGTAGAAAAAGGAGACAGTGTCTGATAAAGGAAAGTTCAAGATGTCTGTGCAATCATGTAGCATAACGACATGTAGCTGTTGCCATTCTTTTAAAATCACTAATTTTCCAGCTTTTTTATATTCTTGATGGTTTTCGATATTTCCAAAAAGAAAACCTTAAAGCAGTACACATTTCCTGGTAAAATATTTATTACTGCCGGTGTTATTACTGCTAACAAACTTTCCATTCCTTCTTTTCAATTTCCCTGTTCTATTACATTCCAATACACACTAAGATTTCATATCATACCTCACAACAACCCTTTCCAGTCATTAACATGGAAAATGCACCTCTTTACAACTTCAATAGGAGAAAACAGATTTTTTAAATTGAAGTTACATGATGCTGTCTGGCAGGTTAGCATAAATCATGGAGTGACATCAAGAAGGAAAAGATGGGGTACGGCTGGCAGTAGCAGAAAATATGGTAGTACATTATAACATGAAGCTATGTATCTTGGGCACCTACGATACTAATAATAAATATTTTTATTGCACCAGGTAGTGTAATAAACATCTTTTTATCACAGAAATTAATGTTTGTACACTATTGTCTGTACACTTTACAATAAAGGAATAAATGCATTAGGGAGGTGAGCTCAACACATCAAATTACTTTTGTGTTCTCAATTACTTTGTCACTGAGTTTTTGATTTTATTGAAGGATGACCAAAACAATGAGGAAGGAGAAAACATTCAATAATAAATAAGCTGTCTTATGAAGTATATTCCTAGACTTAATAATATTTATTTTTAATTTAAAAATCAGCATTAAGAGGTTGGTATTTGTGTGTCTTCTCTGCTTGCTGCTTTGTTTTTGCAAGCCTTACTAGACTCCATGATAAAACCAAAACATCTGTATGAAGTAACATCCACCAAGTAGGAGACCTGTACCAAATACTGAACAAAACCCTATAAAACAAAAAAGCAAAGTTATGAAAAGTTTAAGTATATAACAGGAATTGTTTCTAGGTGAAGAATAACATTGTAATCCTATGAGCACTGTTTTCACTCGGGCTATTCCAAAATGTCTCTAAAGATTGCTAGATGTCAGCAAAGAGAAACTGCTTGTGATACAACTAAATTGTACTCAATTACTCCAAAGATTTAAAACAATTCTTCCTTCCTTGCTTGCTCCTTTCACATCCCCTCAAGTACATTCCCTAGTTAAATTAAGTTAATTGCAAGATCTTTCTTCAGCTTCAACACTAAGCAAAAATTTATTCTTATTTTATGCTGTAGGTTTTGTTGATCTCAGTGAATATACTGTCTTCATGATTAAAAATGTAATCAGCTAACTCACACTAATGGATGCATCCACAGTAAAGCAGACTAGCAAGAACTTATAGGTTCCTTAGTCAAGAATATGAGATTGGTTGTGCCTACACAAGGAATTTGAGGATGGTTCAGGTTTCAAGTGAAAGTCACTAAAATGTTTCTTAGACTACTCATATTGTCACTCTGCTCTTTCTCTCTCAAATCTGTATTTATTTCCCTAAAAACATTGTGAAATTTCATGTCTGATATCTCTGAGAACATAATTTCATCTAAAAGTCCTTATCCTTTCACACATTATTAATTTCTTCAATGCTCCTACAT
This sequence comes from Dicaeum eximium, assembly GCA_013396995.1. Classification (NCBI taxonomy): domain Eukaryota; kingdom Metazoa; phylum Chordata; class Aves; order Passeriformes; family Dicaeidae; genus Dicaeum; species Dicaeum eximium. The sequence continues at coordinate 20,689 of VWZP01010960.1, read as the reverse complement.
TTTGACCAAGGTGGTATTATCAACACTCAGCTATGGAAAAAAACTTATTATTTCTTTATTTCACAAGAAAAAACAGGCATAGCACAACCTCAGAAAGATTTAGGAAATACTTGAAGCAACTCTCAAAAGAAGAAACATACCAAAGACCTATTGGTTTCTTACCGAAGATGTCACAATTAACCCAGGTCACCCTCTCTTCTACAGCACAAACTATTATCCTGTCTAGGCAACAAAACTCCCTATCTACCTGGCAACTGCTAAGGAGAACAAAAGCCACCTGGGTCTGATTAAGGGTGTGACTGCATGATTGTGACACAAAAAAAAATATTTTAAAAAAAATCAAAAATAAAAACCACAAAAACAAAACAAAACTTCAAACTCACTCTGGAGGAACTGCCAGGAGAGAGCATAGAGTATATGGCATAGCTCCAAGTGAGGAGAAGAAGAAAAAGCCCTTATTCAATGGATAGGAGTAGCTTAGACTACACAGGAAGGGGAATATTTGTTTTAACAATTTCTCAATTCTTAAAAAAAGAAAAAAAAATTAGATAGGTACCATGTCTTTTCAAGCTGTGAGTCTTTTATTATACCACTTAGAGGCAGGAGCTGGTGTTAATCCTAGCTGAGAACTAATGACTCAACACAAATTCAAGAAACACCATGTTTAGATAGATTTTTCTTTGAAAGAACCATGAGAAATTGGAGTCTTTTGGCTGGTTGGTTGACTAGTTGGGTTTTTGGGTTTTTGGTTGGTTTTTTTAAGATCTAGTTTTAGCCACACTATTTAATGCATTAGCTGTCTCATATTGATATTGCTATTGATTAAATTCTGTAGTGGTTCTTGGAAAATAGAGTGAAAAGTCTATCTATATGAACATTTCCTACAGCTATACAGCAAGTTTTGCCTAAAACTGATTTTATTTTCCCAAAACTATTTGTAGGATGCTTGATGAAAGTATTTCCCTCAAGTAACAGGTATATCTGGGCATAGGATGATGTGAAATGGTTAGTTCAAGGAGTAAAACTCATCATATCCTAAGAAACTGTCTAAATTCTCTACTTAAAATTTTATGAATGTGACCTTTCATCAAGTATTTATGAACTGCAAGAAATAATAATAAAACCAATAAAACAAAAGCCACACCAAGGATCGGACTGGGCCCATAAATATTTATAGAAGCATGAGGTTAAAAGTACCATCTTTTTAAAAGCAAGTACAGAAATCACATACTTCCTTTTTCACTATGCAAATTTTCCCTCAAAGCTGGAGTTTTCAAACTCTGAATTTTGGTCAGGTCCAACTAGACAAGTCAGAATGCACTGAATACTGCAAAGGGTCCAGAGCACAGTTAGGAGGATGGAGTGTCATTTTCTATATGATACCTGAATAATGTTCCATATAATATCAGACAATTCAGAATATGTGTATTAATGTGCATTCTGCTGCCACTGTCACTTCCTTTTTGTCACAAAAATAAAACATCTTATTGAAGAATGGTGTCAGAAAGGAAGCATTCTTTTCAATACTGGTTTCGTACCTTTTTAAGGTTTTTTTGTCTTCAGGTGTATTATCAGAACAATACCAAGAGCATTTTTATAAAATTATGCAAACTATTGATCAATAGTTTTTTTTCAAGTTCTCTTTCTTTTAAGTGCTTTTATTTTAAGAGTGCTATATAAATGTAATTATTTCTCTTGAGTACTTAATTTGGCAACAACCGAGCAAATTCAGTACAAAAATATATACAAACTTTTAATTCTATCAATATGTGATTACTCTATTCAAGACATGAATCTTCACTTGCTCATCAGTCATCCTTATTAAATTAGGAGTCAAAATTCATAGATTTTTCATGTATTATATATTCACTGTTTTCTTTAGCATATAAAACACTTAAAGATTAAATAACAAATTAAAAAATTATAAATTATGAACTTTTTAAAAGCGCCACTGAATGTAGTGTATTAAAAAAAATTTAAAAGATCATGTGATATATTTTATTTTTTAATGTCTGGGAGAAGAAGGAGGAAAAATTAATTAGAATGAATTGTCCTGACCAAGAACTAGGCTTAATTGTTGCCAAAGTACATGACCCAAAATCTTACACAATATATGAACAAGAACAGGGCATTTCTAGAATATTAGTCATTATAGCCAGCATCTAGAGTACTCAATAAAAAATTCAGAAACACCATGTAAATATCAAGTCCTAATGTTCTCTCAGACTGAAGGTAAAGCCGCTCTTTATCTCCTTGGAGGAGTTAAAGCTATGAAGTAGCCATCTAAATCCAGTCTTACGAAGGAGTGACAGAGGTGTAATAACTGAGGATACCCAATTCACTCCCCTCACTCACTCATGCTCTTACTTGCTCACACTCACATGCTGTTAGTCTCTGTCTTCCCTAAATGCCACAAAACACAAACTGCGTAAGTAACTTTGGAAACATGGACCAGAATTCATTTCCCATACATAAAGACCAGAATCCATTTCCCAGTATATAAAAGGATGTTTTGGCTTACCAAAGTATGTGTTCTGTCACCACTTACATCACTTTCTGGTGAGGTCTTAATGGTTGGTCATTTGTAGCAGCTGCACAGTGCACACTCAGTCTAAAGGAGAGGCCATGTCTGCTAATGGGCCATCAAGGACTCACAAGAATGACTCACAGGATTACATCATCATACTGTGAAATGCCCTGTCCTATAAACCTATTAAAATGTACTTACTCCTGTGGGGATGGGCATTTTGTGGACATCTTTCCACAATTGCCCCTGAAGGCCTTAATGTAAAGATCTGGTCTTATATTATCTCCTTACTAAAATTATCTCAAGTATCATTTCCATCACTTCAGCGAGACTGCAGTCACAGTGTAGTAGTTTTGGCTTGCCAATTTTAGAATTCTTCTCAGCTAATGCACTACTGAGTGTGGTGGGTTCAGTGCTGGCCAATCACCAGAGCACTCACTTTTCTGCTGTGAGATAGAATTAGGAGAAAGGCAAAGCAAGCTTAAAACTTCAAGAAAGTATAAAGAAAGTTTTATTAACAGTAGCTAAAAAGAAGGGAGAAAAAAAAAAGGAAGAATCAAAATAGACTCTTCAGACACTTCTCCTGCCCTCACAACCATTTCTTTTTTACTGTCAATATAAAGAAACAAAACTTAAAATTTCCAGTCAGTTCACCACCTTTAAAATAGTCTTTTCCTCAGTTCACTCAGGGAGAGAAGTGCCTCTTGTTTATGTTATAGCGACTTCCCCACAAGAGGAAAGAAACAGGTGTCTTGTGGCTCTCAATGTCTTCACAAACACAGCTGCCTGGCAGAAAACTTGCTTCCTCCCATTTCTACAACCTTCCACAACCAGAGCTGTGTTTATGAGTCATGTCAGCTTTGGGGTTACTGTTTTAAAGATGAGGTGTTCAAAAGAGCAGAAGTTCTCATTATCTATCTCAAAGAATCAACTTAAACTCTGGGAACAGAGATCTTCTTCTCTCCTAGGGGAACAGGATCTCCTCTTCTCTCTTTGTTCAAGCTTTCATGGGATCACAGCTCTTTTATCAACTCCTTACTTCAACTTGGAGACCCTTGCTCAAATTTGAACCTTTCATCTCCCCAACAGTCTCAAGCATTATAGGGAAAGAGCCCAGTCTCCATAACTCACAAGAAGATTTCAGCCCCAAAATCAAAGCATCTCCTCATCCCTGCCCCAGATTAATTTATTCTTCACTGACTTCAATGTCTCATGTTGTTCCTTTACATTTACTCTCATCTGGTTCCTTTCTCTCACTGGAGAGGAGATTGGAGCACTGAAGGAGTTAACATCTCGCTCAGGGCCTGCAGATGGTCACATAACCCTTGCAGCGGGAACTGTGGCTGCAGGGCCACTCTGGTCTTAGCTGCGTGATCTCCACAGCAGCTTTCCCTTCTGCAGGATAAAAATGTGTGGAGTCATTCCTCCCAGTGATTTTCTTTCAAACTACCACAAAGGGGAAACACAAGAAAAGACTTATACCAAGGCCTGTAGTGACAGGACAAAGCACAACAATTTTAAACTGAAAGAGAGTAGATAGGACATAAAGAATAATTTTTTTATTATATAGTTGGTAAGACACTGAAACAGGCTGTCCAGAGAAACTGTGGATAGATCACTGGTGGAAGTGTTCAGGGTCAGGTTTGACGGGGCTTTGAGCATCCTGGTCTAGTGAAAGATGCCCCTGCGACTAGGAAGGATGTTGAACTAGATACTCCTTGAAGCTCCCTTCCAACCCAACCCATTCTATGGTTCTTTACCAGCTGAATGACCTACTTGTGGGACTCCAAAATGTCATCTTTTGCTAACTCAAACTGTTAGCAGAGTATGAAAACCTGAACTCCTATATTAATGGTATTGCTTTAAAGGAGTAGAAAAATTTAACTGATGCTTAGGAAAAGTATTTTGGAAAATATTTTCTTTTTTTCCCCATTTGTTTACTCTAAACAAACCTATTATAAAAAATGGTTGCAATCCATACCTCCTGCAACGGTATTTATAAAGCATAATGATTAAAACTGTCATGTTTGATGATTCCAAGGTTAATACGACTTAGGAGACTGAGAACACTGTTGCCTTATTAGGCCTTCAGAAAATCTAAGTGGAAAATTCTGTGTCTCCTCAGAGGTCTGAAACACAATGTGTGTGCTCCTTCCTGCCCGGATGAGAGTCCTGCATACATCCAGAGATAGGACTGCAGGCCAATCAAGCACTAGGAAAATCTTATGTGCATCTATGCACACTGTGGACATCAAAATGCCTAGGTTCTGCAAGTGGTTTAAATAGAATATTAAACAACCAATGTTAAATTATGGGCATGTTCCTTTACAGATCTAAACCTTAAGCACCAAATTCTTATTATTGTCCAGTTGTTACTTTATTTCTATGTCTAAGACTCATTGATAAAGCAACACCTTCTTTTTCTTCATAGCAGACTATTTATTTCATTCTGTGTGTTTCTCTCATCTCCTGATTGTAGTCCACCTTTCCTCTCTCTAAATAAAAATAAATGCTACATTTCCTAACTCTATCTTCTAAAAATATTGTTAAGCAAAATTTTAACCTTTGGACTTGTAAAGAAACGCCAAGAACTCTTCACAAATATTGCATTAGCTTACTTTTAATTAGCTGTTAAACTTTAAAAATTATTTATAAAACCTGTGACTTGACTGATGAAATAAAAAAGGAACTCCTCCACGTTTATAAAGACAACTTTCAAAGTTCTATAATTTTATCACATAATATACTTATATGTACATCAGCTATACAATTAATATGGTCAGCAAATAGAACAAATAGTATAAATTTAACTCTTCTGTTGGTTTTGCATGGCCTGGTTTCTCATAGTGGGGGACCAGAGATGTGGCTTCTGTGAAAATCTGCCAGAAGCTTCCACTGTGTCCAGCAGAGCTAATCCCTGATGGGTGTGAAGGTGGACATGCCAATGTCCAAATTAAAAATTAATTGCTGGGGTCTGCAATTTCCATGCCATTTCCCCATCACTGTCCCTGGCGGCCTGCTTCCACACCTCTGCCCAGTGACCTCCAGGCTCACAACCTGAGTCTGAGGAATTACCATCCTCCTCCTCTGAGGAAGGCCTGCTGGCAGAGGAGCAATGCTTTTGCTTAACCAGTGTGGCAAGTGTTGTGAGTCGCTGGCAGCCAAGACGTCTGCTTTCTGGTTACCATCATGGCCACTTCCCATTCCAGTGATGTGGGAACCAGAAGTGCCATGGCCACCAGGGGTGGAGCCTGACGTGGAGAAGGTGGAGAACACGAGGGGAGAGGCAGGGCCTGCATCGAGAAGGGTAGTACTGATAGAAAGGGAAGATCCCAACACAGGGGTGACCATCGATGCGATGGATGGAGGGGAACGTGTCACAGGGGAGGAGCTCGACGATGGAGGAGCTGGAATGAAGAGAGGAGGAGAGAGGTCCTGGGCGCCATTTTGTGGTGGTAAGATGAAATTTGGCACCACTTGGCCTAAGATGGTGGGTTCCCTCATGGGGCCAGCGCCATCTTGGCGAATAAAACTGGATGAGGGAACTGGGTAAGAGGGCATAGGAAGGAGGGTTAGGTTAGGGCTCAGGATGGTGTGGCCGGCACCATCCTGAGAGAAGGATGGGAGATGTTGAGAGATGGCAGAAAGCTGGTGGCATTCCTGCACCTCTTGGTGGGTTCCATTGCTCGAGTTCCCCTTAGCAGAGGAGGCAGTAGGGATGCGAGGGGAGGAGCACAGCAACTGGGGAGACAACTGGGCATCTGAACATGTAACTTCTCCCGAACTTTTCCCCAATTTCTCACCTGAATCATAAACATAACAAAAAAGAGGATAAAATGAACTATCCCAAAACTCAAGCGATAAAACTGATTCCCTCGTAACATTGGCAAAATATTTGAAAATAAAATGAACAAAAACTTTCAAATTCCCCTTTGAAAAAATGAATGCCCCAAGCAACAAGGGTTAATTTAACTTGGACATAAATCTCCCACTGCAGAATGGTGAGCCAATGGGAAAGACAAAACTGAGGTCAATTAACATAGTGCTGCAGAGCACCATGGGGGAAGACTCTTTTCTCACCCTGAGCTGTGAGGAATGCCTAGAGCGTACTGAGTCTCTCCAGGGCATCACCACTGCCCTCTCCCCAGTAGGCTCACGGGCGTCTACAGGTTCATTTCCCTTTCAGGAAGAAAGAAGAACTGTGGAAACATTCTGTGAGCTTGTATTATACGGCTTACAGTTCTATTCTCCTTGCAGTCAGGCCCAAGAAGATACTTTAAAGGTGCTTCCAATTAATAGAAACTGGCAGAAAACAGAAACTTGTGAACACTTTTGTAAAAAGTAAAGAAGCTTTAAAAGGCCCAATTTTAGCCCAGAAAATGTCACTGCTTTTGAATAATTTTAACTATTCTACAACTTAAGCTGTGGGTTTTTTTGCTTGTTTCTCTCCTTCCACTGTGGCCCACATTCTCGAAGAGTTGGCTTTCAGCAGATCAATCTGGCCTATAGCAGGACCTTTACAAATTTGAATCGAATCTGCAAACCCCTAATTCTTCCAGCATGTATCACATCTAAGCTCATGATCAAACTTTATTTCAGATTCACTATTTTTCCAACAATGGGAGATGAGGGGGTGGGGGTTTTGTCCATTTTGTAAGGTACTACAACGGACTGAATCTCTTAAGTGAAATTTATATATACATGGAAGAAGTTATGAAAAATTAAAACCACAGGGTGAGGCACATAAAGTGATCCTAGAATGAACAGTTAAAAAACACTATGAAGGAGAGAGCTGAGAAACAAACAATTCACCCATCTGAAGCAAATCAAAATGGTGTCTCAAAAATGGGATTAAAATAATCTACACTGAAAGGAAAAAAGAGCCTTGTGAAAATGCTAACAGAGAGATTAAAGAAAGCTTTAATTAAAGGAATCTTGGAGGGAGGGCATTATTTTTACTATCTAATAATGCATTAAATTCTTTGATTAATAGTTCAATCATTTGGGTATAATAAGAAACCAGATAAAAATATAGAAAGACAGACAACTGAAGACACTGATGAGCTGCAATTTATTCTCAGCATAGCACTACATTGTAGTGCATTCCATCAGCTTCATAAAAAATCCTGCCTATGATCATCTTACTCTGATTTTGGGTTTGTTAGTCTTGGTGTCCTTCACATCTCAGACTGATATGGGATGTCCACATATTTGCAGGCCCATTCTCCAAGAAAAGTCCAAAGTGACTTTGGAGGCAAACTCCAAAGGGGAGGCAAACTCCACACTCAGATCTATTCCAGCCACAGTTCTGCAGAGTTGTGATAATGGGAGCTTTAGTGGTGGCTGCACCGAGGGCCGTGACAGCATCTGTGTGCACTGCTGTGCACTGCCATGCAGCTCTGGCTTTGGTGTCCCCTTTCCCCCTGAAATTATGAACTTCCTAAACCAATAAATTATTCGGTGCACACATATTGAAAAAGAAAAAAAAAAAGGTTTGACATTTTTAAGGCAAAAAAAGTTATAAACTTCTTGAACATATCACTCAGAGGGAAATATTTCTTCAGCTAAAGACAGGGTGTTTCTAGACTTTTGTTTTAATCAAACTAAGTTCTAGACCAGGTTTAGTTACTCTTTTTATGAGACAGGAATTCATATTACTTCTTCACTCTTTAAAAATCTTTCTACAACATGAACAGGTACCAAACAAAGATAAAGGTTTGTAGATGATGAATCCAAGATAATAAATATTTGAAGAGTTGAGATGCATAATCCTTAGACAATGACAAAAAAAAGTTGTTCGAAGAGTAGAAGTCAGACTTCTGAAATTCAAAACCATTAATGTTAGTTGGTTTCTAATCAGTCTGTTATTGTTTTAAAGCTGAACATTAAATGAGTTATTGCTAGGATTTAGAACAAAATCTTTTACAGTTCAACTCAGTGCTGGACTTACGCCAGGAAGAAGTGCAGAAAAAATAGATATCTAAAGATCCACAGAAGACCAACACATACAAACACAAAATGTCTTAAGATTTTTGGGATCATAGAGAGGTAATAGCTACTACTAAGAGATACTGCAAAAAAAGAATGTACCACCTATGACAGAATTCATATTTTAAAAACAAATATCCTATGTACCTTGTACTACTAGTCATAGCAATAGTATTTCTGACAGACTATAAGCCTTAGAACTGCATTTCAAATTAAAAAAAAAAAAAAGAAACAGAAAACTGGTATTATTTAATTTATGTGAAACAGAAGAGTACCATAAAGTCCTCAGAAGTTTTTGTGGACATATTTAGTAGATATCTTTTCATGAATGTGAAAATATGAGGGTCAGGATTGTAAATAGTAGAACTTATTCAGGTTATGCTAAAATAGTTTTACCTATTGTAATCAAGCAATCTACAACTGGATTTATTACAAATTATTAAGGCTGAATGATTAAGATATTTGTGCCAGAAGAGTGCTGCCCTACCTCCATATGGCCACTTCTCCACACACATCCTGTTTTTTCTTACAGTTGTTACCTACAATCCTTGGCCATTATTGCCAACAATCCTTAATAATCACAGATATCTGGCTATCAGTGTTTGAGACATACACTTTAGCCCCTTATCTTCTGGGCTTTCACAATGTGTGTGCATATGCCCACATATACATGTGTATTTTGCATTTATATTTCAGGAATTTGGAGAAAACAGCTTAGTCAATATAAGTAAAAAGTCTAGCAAAGCAGCAGTCCAGAAGAATCACTAAAAGGGTCTTCAAAAACATGCCTCTACTAGAGTTAATGTCCTGCCTATCATAAAGAAGCAAACTATACTTTGAGAGGTTTATTCTCTACCTATGAATTAACATGTGCACAGCAGAATTTCCAAGTAAAAATAATTGCATGTATATAAGTGAGTGTATACATGGACAGACACATGCAAACACATGCTGGCTTGCATCTGTTCCAAGTCAACACTGCTAGTAGTCATGACTCTATCAGACACTTTTCCTGTCTGAGGAATTTTAAATGGGGAAAACGGTCTGAAGAGACCAAGCTTCTTGTTCCCGTGTATTACTTCTCTCTACCTATACTCACATTTTCCTGTTACCCTCTTAGCCTCTCCATTCAGAATTGAGCATTCTCAGAACAGAACGGGTAGCACTGTGCCCAGTTTTGTCCCATTTGGCTGCTAAATAACTACTACATCTGGCAGCAAGAACTATTCTAAGACCCCTGTCAGCCAAGGTCAGAACATTCATGCTAGTACAGAGAAAATTTTGTGAGGACTTATCCAAAGTATTCTGTTAAGGTTCCAAGAATGAGCAAAGTCAGTAATTTCCAACAGGAATACAAAATTTGTATAGAAACTTCTATCAAAAGAAATTTACCCAAATTTAATGCAGGAGTGTTGAACACTTACAATACATTTTTAAACCTGTAGGTGGTTTGATAGAAGGCACTGAATAAAAATAATTTGTAGTGATTACTTAACCATTACTGCAGCTAAAAGAAAGAAGCTTACCCTGGGAAGACAAATTTTACCAAGCAGAAGAAAAATTTGGTCTCACTGAGATATCCGGGCAAGGTCTGACAGTAATCCTGAATATGTACCTGCATGTTATAATCAACTCTACAGGTGAATCATCAACTTCAGTCTGAAATGCTGTCAATAACTTAGCCTCACTACCAGTAAAAAAATTGTCCATTTCCCATAGCTTTGTTATACCACCCAGAAGATATCCCACTTATAAGCAAATATTTTCATATCTGTCTGAAGCCCAAAAAACCATCCTGATATGGTTTTTTTCTGTTACAAAAGAAGGTAAACCTTGATGTTTGGTTTAAATGTGTGAATTATTGTTGGTTTGTCGGGGTTTTTTTTCAGTAAAAGAATCACTGTAATTCAGGAGACAGTTTGGGGGAAAAAAAAAATAAAAGCAAAACAGGGAATATCAAATCATTACTTCACAAATTGGATTTCCTTTATGAGTGATTCACTGAGGAACCAAAGCCAATGTAGCAAGAAGCTATGTGTTCTTCTGGGAAAAGGTTTAAATGTAAGCCATTATTGATTTATGAAATTTACACTGTAACACAATATACATGTTCTCAGACATGTTCTCAGTTACTTAATGAGAAGCATTTAGATAGCACCAAGAATAATAATCATGATAGAATAACTTTTGTTTAAACATACAGTAAAACTTTGGACCAAAGTTATTGTTAACAAGAGCAGGTTTCAGAAAAAGATACTTCAAGTTGTGAGGACTAAGAAACCTCAAGGACATGGATTTTAAAGTTTTCTTTTTATTCTACTACTTCCAAAATAAGGCTGCATCCAGTTAAAAAAAAAAAATTAGTTCTGAAATTTTAAATCTGATTTTTCAAGGTTTTATTATAATGGAGACTACACACAGGATGTTTCATCCAGTTGTCCATTTGAAAGGTCACTATACAAAGGCCACTACTCAAAGCTCCTGTTTGAAGAATTTGCTTATTAAAAAAAGGTTCCTTCTAAGGTAAAGTATTATGATCAATGTTTTTCTTTCTGTTACTTTTAAACTTTTTAAATCTCTCAATTCAGATGCACACCTGAAACTTTTCAGAATATTTTGCCTACCTGACATTGGTTTAACAGTATTTTTGCTCTCTCCACCAGCTCAAAATATCCTCAAGATTGACCAAAGAGGATCCAGGATCAATTGCAATCTTCTTACACTTCTACAAATTATGGTCAAAAAGTTCCTGAAAGTGCGAACAAAGGCTAAAAGATGTTCTGGTCTGAATGCACATGCCACCTCCCTTAGTTTATACGATAAGTTAAATAACCAGTTTATTGAATTTTTATTAATCTCAAAAACTATATTTTGCACTAATCTGAGGAGATGTCTTTGGTTAAGAATTCCACTATTTTGAACAAGCTAAATAGATCTATTTACTTCTATCTGGCCTGATATGAACAACTACTAATGCTATTTCTATCAACATTTTGATGCACAAATTATCAAGCAGTGACTGTGCCACATGTGATGGGGTCTCATTACGTGGATCATTAATGAAGTGTACTGAAGGACTAGTTGTGGTAGACTTAGTTGAGAAAACAAAAGGGAGATGGCACAAGCAGGTGTATGTGTTAGTAACAACATGTTTGTGTGAAGTGAAATGTGGGAAAGACATTTCTGTGCCATTCTTATGAGCCAGAGAAGGCTTCCAAAGATAAGGAAAGCCTCATATCTCTCTCAAGGAATTCATCAAGGCCATCACCATGACAATTCAAGGAATGAGAGAGAGAAAAAGTAAAGAAGACCTGGACTTGTGTTGGCTCACACAATGATGTGGCTCCTTCCACCTATTGAAAGTTCTGCCTTCCCTTCATGACCAATGGCCAGTGTATGTTAAGTGAATGTAAACGTCTTGTAAAACTATAAAAGCAACATGTTGCTTAAATAAATAAAGCCTTCTGACTGAGCCCTGGTGCTTTGCGCCGTGTGGGGCTCAACAAGGACATCTGGTGGCCGTCTGCCGTGATTGCAACTGGGCCGAAGGAAAAAGAAGGGGAAAAAAAGAAAAAAAAAAAAAAAAAAGGAGAGAAAAAGTTGAAGGGTACAACCGAGTACAACCAGGTATGCCAACAAGTGAAGGCAGCAAGGAGGCTGCAGAGGTCTGGACCTAATTCAGACGTCTGATTCGAGGTGAGTGACTGGGGAAAAATAATGGGAAATAATTTATCAAGTGAGGGAAAGACTTTTGTCTTTTAAGACATGGAAAGTCTTACTGGAAAGGAAAAATGTTCAAGCTTCTGATAGTTTTCTGATATGAGCTAAATCACAGAACTCTGAAGCCACTGACACTGACACTGCCTTTAGTGTCAGGGCACAGAAAGATGTTGGGAAGAGACTATGGGATGTGATATCTAAGGGGGATAAGACGGTTGTCGATTTGGCTACTACCTGGAGATTGTTGAATGAAGCATTGAAGGAATGGAAAGCAGAACAAGATAGAAGGGAAGAATTAGAGGAAGAGGAATTAGAACAAGAAATTGAAGTTGGGGAACAGGATGGGGCTGAGCCTGTCGATGATCTCCCCCTGAGGAGTCTGCTGCAGTTGCTGTGAAGATTCCCCCAGGGCTTGCTATCACAAGAATCAAATGGCAGGCTGAGACTGCTCCTTGGTATTCATCCCCAAAAGACTATATTAAACCTGTGTATATTTCACCTGCCCAGCAGTTAGCCAAACTGAGTACTAAATCAAAGTACCTTACGCCAGCACAGCAATTAGCCGAAATGAAGCTACAGAAGAAGCGAAGTGAAGAGCAGGCTGCGTCATCGGCCCTTCTATCTCTCCCTGAGCTAGCTGCCCCCCCCCGTCATCCTCCCGTGAGCCAACTGCTCCTCCCTACTCTGCTGTGGGTCAGCTGCTCCCCGTGAGCCAGCTGCTCGCCCCTCACCCTCCCATGGGTCGGTTGTTTCCCCCCCAATTTCCCTTGAACCGTCTGCCCCTTCTTTGCCCCCCTTCAAGTCGTCTGCCTCTGCTCCACCCCCTGCTGAGCCATCTGTCCCCACCCCTTCCCTTCTGAACTGGCTGAACAAATGCAATCTTTAACGCTCTGTCCTCCTTTGCCTAGCGATAGTGACGACAATGAAGTGCCGGTGATAAGTACATCGAAAATGATGCAGGGATCTGCTTGTGTTAGACCTCGTAGCAGATCCAGACCTGCTGCTTCTCGGACTTTACCTCCCTGCCAGATGGATGTGACTCCTCGACACCCTTTGCAATTTTGGGATCATGTGGGAATAAAAGCAGCTGAGGTGGGGAATTAGAATTTATTAGAGAAAATAGGTCCACCTAGAAGGATGGAGATGGCTGCTGCTGCTTCTGGTGGGCCTATGGCTTTTACTGTTTTCAAAGCTGTTCCTAATTTATGAAAACAAGATAGCCATCAGGTTTTTGCATGGAGGGTTGTGCAAGATCTCCAGGCAAAAGTAGATAGTATGGTATTAATTCTTCAGAGGTAATGCAATTGATTCATGTTCTTAATGCTGATGTGCTTGCCCCTTATGATATTGTTCGTCTTGATACAATTCTGTTTCAGCCAGTACAATATGGTGTATTTCAAACTTGGTTTTTGAAAGAGCAGCTATAGACAATATGCAGTTACCTCAGCACGATCCACATCATGCTGTGGCAGTTGATGCCTTGCTAGGCAATGGACCTTTCTCTAACCTGGATTTACAGGCTCAACAACTGGGTATGAGTGCTTTACTTAAAACAATGGAAACGGCAGCTCCTAGACCAAGGTATATTACCATTCTGCAAGGGGTAAAGGAACCTTTTTTTGCAGTTTGTGAAAAAGGTTGCTGCAGCCCTTGACAAGCAAGTAGAGGATGACAAGTAGAGGCAAATTTTATGCAAACAGTTGGCCTGGGACAACGTGAAAGGGGATTGCAGGAGAATTACTGATTCTTTACTGGGACATCCCTCGCTGTCTGATATTGTAGTTACTTGCTCAAAGGTTAGCTCCGTTGAGCATAAAATGGCTGTTTTGGCAACAGTCTTGAAGTCTTCACCCAGGTGTTCTGCTTGTGGAAATCAGGGCATGTGAAGGCACAATGCCATCAAACTGTTGGATGACCTCTACACCCTAGGATAATTTGGGCCAACAAAGCGCCTTGTTATCGTTGTGGTAAATTTGGACATTTTGCTAAATTTTGTAAGTCACGATATCTTTCAAGTGGTCAACAAGTGCAGGGAAACTGGAAGAAGAACGCCAAGGAGCACGTGGAGACACAAATACCCCGATGGCAATCACGAGCCCTGCCAGTACTGCAAAGTTCTCCATTTGTGAACGATACACGGGGCCACGAATTCCACAGGAATTGATATACCAACAGCTGACACAGTAACTATTTTGACAAGAAGTATATGTAAAGTGCCTCTTGATGCCCATGGTCCTATAGGCCGAGGTCTGAGTGCTTTTCTAATGGGAAGATCTAGCAGCACTATTCAAGGTATTAATGTGCATTTAGGTCTTATTGATTCCGTGCTCGTGGGACAAATTCATGCTGTGGTATCATGCTAATGTTAATGAACCTTCTGTTGTTATTCAAAAAGGCACTTGTATTGCTCAACTTGTTCCTTTTATGAGTTCTATTCCAACTGTAGTGGACGAGAGTCGTGGCACTGGAGGTTTTGGATCTACAGGACCACCTCAGGTTTTTTGGACTCAAAAGGTGACAGATGAGTGTCTGGAGATACAATGCTTGGTCACCACCAAGGGATGTCATCCAGAAACCACAGCAATATCAGGTTTACTTGACACGGGAGCAGATGTAACTATAATTTCACAACTTTTTTGGCCTCCAACATGGCCCCTTACTCAATCAACCTTTGGAGTTGTTGGGTTGGGTGGGTCAACTGTTGGTGGTTTATCTGCTATTGCAATCTCTGTAACACATCCTTAAGGCCAACAAGCTAACATCAGACCTTATGTTACTAATGCTCAATCTAACTTATGGGGATGTGATTGCTTAACCCAATGAGGTGTTAAAATTACCACAGATTTCTAGTAGGGGCCACTGTGATGCATGGTCTTAAACGTCCAGTTGTATTATTGACATGATTAACAGATAAGCCTGTCTGGATTGATCAGTGGCCCCTGTCTACTGAAAAGCTTCCTGCTCTGCGAGGCTTGGTAGCAGAACAATTGCAAGCTGGACATAT
Source organism: Dicaeum eximium (assembly GCA_013396995.1). Lineage (NCBI taxonomy): Eukaryota > Metazoa > Chordata > Aves > Passeriformes > Dicaeidae > Dicaeum > Dicaeum eximium. Next base: position 5,450 of record VWZP01010960.1, on the reverse strand, counting down.
TGAAAAATCATTTAGCCCATGGAATACTCCTGTGTTTGTAATAAAAAAGAAATCAGGTAAATTGAGACTTTTGCATGATTTGCGGTGGATAAACGCTGTGATGGCCACAATGGGTGCTTTACAATCAGGTCGTCCAACACCCACAATGATTCCACAAGGATGAGAAATAATTATCATTAATTTGAAAGATTGCTTTTTTACAATTCCGTTGGCTGACCAGGATAAGGAAAAACTCACCTTTACTGTGTCTTCTCTAAATCATGATGAACTGGTCCAAAGGTATCAGTGGACGATTCTGCCTCAAGGAATGAGAAATTCTCCAACTATTTGTCAATGGTTTGTGGCACAAACCTTATCAAATGTCTGAGAGCAATTTAGCAATTGTTATTGCTACCATTATATGGATGATATCTTGTTGGCATCCAAAACTAAACAACAATTATCGGCTCTTGAACAATGATGTGCTGTAACAAATTTAAAAGCCTTTGGTTTGGTTATCGCCCTGGAGAAAGTTCAGAAACAGATGCCTAGGAAATATTTGGCATTGATAATCACCAATACTCAAATTGTGCCTCAGCCTGTAAAATTGGACATGGAAGTTAAAACTGTTGCTGATGTACAGAAATTGGTTGGTGCAATAGGTTGGCTTAGGCCATACTTGGATATAACTAGTCATCAACTGCAACCTGTGTTTGACTTATTGTCAGGGATTACTTCCTCTACCAATGAGAGACATTTGACTGCTGCAGCAAAAGAGGCTGTAGAAGAAGTTGAATTGGCCTTGACATCTAAATATGTTACCAGGGTAGATATTTCTGTTGATGTGCAATTATTTATTTTGAGAGATTATTAACTACCACATGGATTGTTGTGTCAATGGAATGATAAATGGGAAGACAAATTGCATATTTTGGAATGGATATTTCTATCTTTCAGGTCCCGATAAACAGCTCCAGGTCTTTATGAGCTTTTTGCAGACAAAGTCAATTATTTCTTCTTGTCCTGCTTGTCATATGTCTCATGTTTCACAGTATTACAGTACTAATCCTAGAGGCTTACTCCCTTTGAAAGAATGGCAAACAGATGTCACAAAAATGCCTGAATTTGGCCATCTAAAGTATGTTCATGTTACGATTGACACCTTTTCTCATGCCATGGCTGCCTCAGCGTTGGCGGGTGAAACAGCTTGCGATGTTGATTGTCACTTTTGCCATGCCTTTCCCATCTTAGGTGTTCCATCACATGTAAAGATGGGTAACAGCCTGGTGTATGTTTCAAAGAAATTGCAGGTGGTTTTTTGTGCCAGGTGTTGATCATTCTGCTGGTATTCCTCATGCCTTAACAGACCAAGCAAATATTGAATGTGCTTATGGTGTGTTGAAGTGTCAGTAACAAAAATAAAAAGGAGGAATGCAGAGGGCGTCACCTCAAATGAGATTAGATAAAGCCGTTTATGTGTTGAACTTTCTGCATCTTTTACTTGACTTGCAATTGTCTCCTATATTCTATCATTTTTTGTCTTTGAATTCGAAACAGCCAAACTTTCAGAAAGATATTAAGGTACGGGTAAAAGATTTTTATCACGGAAAGGTGGACTGGCCCAGTGGAATTAGTAACATGGGGAGGAGGATATGCATGTGTTATGCAACAGAAAATGGCCCTTGCTGGGTCTCTGCCCATTGTGTTAAACCTTATTTGGAGCACACAAGAAGGAACAGGATGGGTTGTTCCACAGCTGAAGCAAAATGAGTAGGCAATTGCATTGGTTATTAGGTGGGTGGAAGAATGGACCCTCAAAGAATGTGTGGTAAAGATGGTAATTCAAGGCAGAGTAAAGGGAGTTATTGACTTATGCTGAAAACCTAAATTTAAGTTAGTGGATGTTACTTTTGCTTCTGTTCTTTGAATTCTTTTGCAGAGAGGTTGTTTGTACTGAGAAATGTGTCTTGCACCATTTCCTTTTGCAGGGCACCGGCAATCCCAAAATAGGGGAATTTGATGTACCTAAGGGAGAAGTGTTGCCTTTGCATTGAGGTTGAATTAGTAGCTAAAGTCCACACTTTGAGCAACTAGGTTGGTTGCCTATTATGATAGCAGCAACCAGTTGTAAAGTTAAGCGGATGCTACTTTGTTCTAAGTGGTGACTAGGCAGATAACTTGGTCTCTGACTCTGTGTGGGAGAAATTTATTTGACTAGAGGTGAGTGTGTCATTCTGCTACAAATTTGTCATCTGGAAATTACGAGGTCTAGAACAGTATTTGAAGATCCATTTTCTATGTGCCTTATTTGTATGTGAATGTTAAGATTGTGAGGGTGTGTGTTGTGTGGATTTGGTAGAAGTTGGTTATTTCTAAGTGAATGAAGAACAGATCCCCTGTCTGCTTGGATTTTTGCAAGGGCCCTGCAGAGGTCCTTAGCAGGTGTGTGTGCAGGTCAAATACAAAAAGAGCAAAGGCTTCCCAAAGATAAGGAAAGCCTCATATCTCTCTCAAGGAATTCATCAAGGCCATCACCACGACAATTCAAGGAATGAGAGAGAGAAAAGAGTAAAGAAGAAGACCTGGACTTTGATTGGCTCACACCAAAGTTCATAGGAAAAGTAAATATTTGAAATATACTCATCACATGATTCAAGAACTGAAAAGGTAGAAAGAAAAAAAAACAAATAATAGAACTAATAATAATGTATCTTCTTTAGTGGTTATAGCCTTTTCAATTCAGAATCTTTCTCAATTGCCTACTGTTGGAAATTCAGCCCTACTTTGATTTAAGTCCATGACTAATCTTTAACTGTCTTCAGATGCAAACAAGCCTAAGATTACAGTAAAAACATTAATTTAAGAGGAAATAAAATGAGATGAAAAATCTGTTTGCAGAGTATCTCCCACCAAAGAAGGCCTTTCCTCTTAGTGGATGTTAGACACTGTTTTCAAAAGAGACATATGGTCATATCAACAAACATTCTAAATGTAGTGTTAGAGGGCAAATAAACAAGAATGTATGACCATTACATATTTGTGCTAGCTTGTTTTGTATTCTTTTCCTCTTTGTGGAGAATATTCTAAGAAAAAGAACAATGTTTCCTGTCATTTCTCCGTAATTTCTCTGCCCATCATACATGTTGTCTTCGGCTGCACTTAACTTTGATATCTGGAGCTGCAGTGTTAAGGAAAAGGCAGCAGTCACCCAGGCAAACACACGTTTGTTGCCTTGCAAGTAACATCTACTTAAAACAGCTGTTTTATAAACAGTGCTCACTTCAAAAACTTAATTTCTCACTTCAAGAAAAAAATACAACTTAACACCATGCAGCCTTTATTTCTTCCCAAAGACTTTAGTTCTGTGTGCCATATCAATGCTAGCATTGTGCAGAGCATCAACCTCCTGACATGAGTTTTGTTCCTTTTTTTCTCCTTCCAACAAAGAAGGCCTTATGTGACTTATGCATATACAGCTGGTGGGAATGCAAATATTTTGAAAGTCTGCACTTAGATGCAAGCCTGGGTCACATCACCTGGATATGAATGTTCTCTTAAACTCCAAGAAGAGAAATTGCATACAAGGCTTTGGTTTTGGCTTGTTAACAGTAATATTCAGATTAGGGATAAGTTTCCTCATACCTCAGGCGCAAAGACATTAAGGACTTTGGTTTACTTAAGAACACTGTCCAGGGTAACCCAAAATGTTATTGTTTTCCATATCTATCTGTTGTATGCCAAAAAATAAGACTGTCTCTTTAAGATCCGGTGTCCAGAAACAGAGCTGCAGAGGTAGGTAGGTGCCAGGATCTTTTTAAGGTTGGGGGCACTCAGGCAGAAGCTCTATTGCCTTACTCTTTCACTCTTGTAGGGAAGCTGGGATGGTGCAAGGCAGAAGCCTTTTTTGTCTCTCTCTGGGCTCCTGAAGAAGTTGCTTCAGGCACATCTGGGAGTAGCAACCGGGCCGTTGTTCTTCCCCCTCCTCCCCTTTGGAACAGCAACCCATGACAGCAGCACCAACACTGGCTGGGTGCAGCAGGAGGCAGGAGGAGGCAGTGAGAAGCTGCCCTGCCACACACACAGACACACAATGCCACAGTCACTGAAAGGAAGCAGGGCTGCTGAAACGACGGGGCCAGAGCTGCAGGTGATGCCCTCTCTGCTACCAGAACTGCTTCACAAGCTCCTAGCTTCCCGTTTTTTATTCCAGAAGGAAGGCTGAGCTGAGCAGGGTTTGTATATCATATTTGTCTCTCAGACCACATGATTGTCTGCAAAGGGCACCATCTTCGGCGGACGGCGAGGGGGGAGGGCGTGGTTGTCCACCATTCCTGCCTTTGTCTCTCAGACCATCCTGAGAGAGAGGTTTCTCTGCCATTTTCTTTCTCTTTGTCCCTGGGGAGTCCATGAGATTCAGCAAAATTTTATCTAGTGATTATCCCTGTTATTTTTGCCTGCTGCTGCTTCATTTTTAGTAAACTGTAATTTTTTCACTTATATCTACTAGTGTTTGGCTCTCCTGATTGGTGAAAAGGGACTGGTTAAAATGAGGCTTGAATGCTTATAAGCATGAGATAGACACAATGCTGGTCAGGCATGCTGAGAAAAAAAAAATTTCTAGCACAATCTCATCTGCCTGAGGAGCTATGAAGCAAACAACCTGCAAACATCAGAATAAATTAAGGTGGACTTTGAACAAAGTTTCTGAATTACTTTTTAACAGGAGTATACTGTGACATCATCCTTCACTACAGATCAAAGAATACATGTGGGGAAGAAACCTTGCAAAGTCTCACATACATGAAAAGCATGTGAATCTTCCCATGTCAAATAAAGGGTGAGCTTCTAATGGAACCTTTCCTTCAGAAAAGGAATTGCAAAGGAATTGTCCCCTACTTTCACAAACATCCTGATTTGTTCATACAGGGGGAGGACACAGGAGGAAAAGAATACATCATGTGAACTTTGTTTCCACGGGGAGGGGGGGGAAACCACCAAACTAAAGGTTGAGGCCCTAATGGAAATTTGATGCCTCCGGAGTTAGGTGGTACTGGATCAGCCTGTACGTGAAACTTAACTCCAGATACATTTTCAAGTACAAAGACCACTTCCACAGAATTTCAGCACTGAAAATGATGCTGTAGTTAATAAATGGATGCTACAAAACTATCTGGTTCCCAACAGATCTGAAAATTCCTTGGTGTCTAGCTTTGCATTGGAGCCATTCATGGAAGTGACTTTCTAAGAGAAACTGCTAGCAGTTTCCTCTGTGTCTGACAAAAAACTAATCAGTAATTAGCTTTGAGACTTGACAATCCATTAAACCACTGAGAAAGCTGGACATGCCTCTATGAATACCCCTGTTAAAGATGAAAAAACCCTGGGAAGGCCTCTCTGGCTTCTGGCCTTTGGAGAGAGAAGTTCGCCCTTCCCCTCCTTATAGAAACACTGAGCAGGTGGGTGACTCAGCA
>VWZP01010958.1:27817-54295 GCA_013396995.1 Dicaeum eximium | reverse complement strand
GAGCGGGGGAAGCGTGGCCCGGGCGCTCCGGGGAGGGTGTGCGTGGGGGGGATGTCCCCGCATGGGAGTTCGGCCCACCCAGGGCTGCTGGCCGGGCCTCCCCCCGGCCCCGGAGCCTTTCCGGGATGGGCCCGAATCCCCCCGGCCCCGGATCCTTTCCGGGATGGGCCCGAAGAGCCCCGGGCCCACCGGGAACGGGGGGAGAGAGGTGCTGGGTGGGACACGACGCTCCTGCCCCGCGGCCGGGACCCCGCTGACGGCTCCCTGCACCCTCCCCGCGCCGTCTGGTGTTTTTGGGGGGTTACCCCAGTGTGTCCCCCCTCCCTGTGCCTGGGCTCTGCCATGGGCCCCCCGTGCTCGCGGGTCCCCTCCAGATCCCCTCCCTCACCCCGCGTGTGGCCCCCGGTCAGGTTTGGGGTCCCCTTCACCGACCCCGCGGTGCTGGAGCCCTCTGGGGTTTTTGGGGTGCGCTTGAGGCAGCAGTGGGTGGGGGCGNCCCCCCCCCCCCCCCCCCCGGTTTGTGTGGTGTGTTTTGGGGTGGGTCTTCACCCCATGCCTATCCTGGGACCCCCTGTGCTGTGCAGGATTGGTGCTGGGCCTGAGGAAATAGGGGTGCAGGCAGGTGATGGGGTCCCCATTTTCTGCTGCATCCCAAATTCCCAGTGAAGATACCCCACGTGGGAGGCACTGGGGGGTCCCAGCTTTGCTGTGAGCACTGAGTGTGCTCCTGAGAGGGTCCTGAGGGCTCCTCAGGGCTCTTGGTGACTTCCTGGGGTGGTGGTGTGTGGTAGAGCCAGGGTCATGATCCCCCTTCTCCCACGGTTTAATCGAGGTCACTCGGGGGTTTGGTTGCCCCAGATACATTAGGGTGTCACTGCCTGGGTTTGGAGAGGACCTGGTGGGCAGAGGGTGATGGGTGAGGCCAGGGGGTCTCCTGGACCCCTGGGAGCAGGGAGCCACCTCTTGCTCCTGGGGGACATTCCCAGCCCCAGAGCCTACAAATTGCCTTGGGGAGAGCGATGGGAAGGTGCTGCCCTGTCCCTTGGACAGAGAGAGGCTGCGAGGGTGCAGGGGAAGGTGTCATCATCCCTGGTGCTAATGGGTGTCCCCCCCACAGCTGTGGCCCCCCAGGAACGCAGGAGGCAGGATGGATGAACAGAAGGTGCCCAGCGAGGAGAGGGACGCAGCCGCGCCAGGTGAGCCAGGGCAGGACTTTGGGGACCTGTTCCTGTTTCCCCTGTGGTGGTGACACCCCCTCTCCCCACAGCCGATGGGGTGATGGCCTCGGAGGAGATGGGCAGCACCGAGGGGGACCCCCTGAAGCCCCCCGAAGGAGCCTCTGCAGGGCCAGCACCAGACACGGGCATGGAGGGACCTCCCGAGGCTGGCAGGTGAGGGTGGGAGGGCTCAGGGGTGCTGTGGAACTGTTGGGGGGCATCCTAAATATCCCTGACACCCCCTGTTGTCCTCTCCCAGCCCGCTGGGCCGCCGCTGTGCCCTCTGCAACTGTGGGGACTGGAGCCTACACGGGCAGCGGGAGCTGCAGCGCTTCGAGCCGGTGCCTGACTGGCCCGAGCGGCTGGTGGGCCACAAGCCCCCTGATGGGCCTGGCCAGCCTCCCTCAGCGCCCACCCAGCTCCCCCCAGAGCCAGAGCTGGCAGGTGATGGCCTGGCACAAATTGGCTTCTCCGAGGGGGTGACCCCAGCGCAGCTCTTTGAGCCGACAGGTGAGTGTGGTCACAGCACGGGGGTCCCCATCCTGCCCCCTGAGTGTCCCCAAGCTGTCCCTGACACCCCCTCCCCACAGGGCACTGCTGGGTGCACCACTGGTGTGCGGTCTGGGCGGCTGGTGCGGGGCCGGAGGTGGCCGGCGTGGCCAGAGCTGTTTTCTCAGGGATCTCACAGGTGAGCAGATCCCAAGGGATCATCCGGGGCGATGGCAGGGGCTCAGTTTGGCTCCCTGCAGCAGCGCTGACCCTGATTCCTCTGCCCTCAGAAATGTGAACGCTGCGGGCGGGCGGGGGCCACCATCCCGTGCCGGGCGGCCGCCGGCTGCTCCCGCCTCTACCACTTGCCCTGTGCCGCCGCCAGCGGCTGCTTCCAGTCCATGAAGACCCTGTGGCTGCTCTGCCCCGAGCACGTGGCTGAGGCCGTGGACATGGGTGCGTGGGGCTGGGGACACCACCCCTGGCCGCTGGGAGCCTCCTGCCCTGGCCATGGGTCCTGCCAGGGTGGGAGCCCACGAGCAGGCGGCCCTGACCCCCTTCTCTCGTGGCTGGCAGAGGACGCGCGGTGCTCGGCGTGCAACGGGCCGGGCGACCTGCGGGACCTGGTGTTGTGCTCCAGCTGCGGGCAGCACTTCCACGGGGCCTGCCTGAACATCTCCCTGACGCCTCGCAAGCGCTCGGGCTGGCAGTGCCCCAAGTGCAAAGTGTGCCAAACCTGCAGGTGAGCCCCCAGCCCTGCGGTGGGGTGGGAGTATGCACCCAAGGAGGGGTCCCAGCCCTCACTTGCCCCTGTGCCCCACAGGCAGCCCGGCCAGGACTCTGCAGTGCTGGTGTGTGAGGCGTGTGACAAGGCCTACCACACCTCCTGCGTGGAGCCGGCCACCCAGGGCCTCCCCACCGGCTCCTGGAAGTGCAAGGTATGTCCTGCTCTCTCTCGGGAGTGTAGGGTGCCTGCCCTGCTCTGCACCCCTGACACATCTCTGCTTTCCCCCCAGAACTGCTGGGTCTGCTCAGACTGCGGCCGGCACCCCGCAGGGCTCGACTCCAGCTGCCGGTGGTCCCCGGGCTCCGCGCTGTGCGGGGACTGCCAGCAGCGCCGTGCAACGACCGATGTCCCCACGGCTCCAGAACGCTCACCACAGCCTGACCCGCCCGCCCAGATGTGAGTGGGGATGGGGTTGCTGGTTTGGAGGGGAGTCAGGCTCTCTGTGGGCAGGGGGATGTGTCCCACAGCCCTGGGGATGGGGTGGCCTGAGCGCTGGCCCCTCACCCAGGTTCCCCCATCCCAGGTCAGAGTCCCCTGTCCCCAGCGAGCCGACGGATGCGCCCGTGCCCCCGCCTGAGCTGGAGCCTGTGGGGGGTGATGAGGAGACGCAGCCCCTCGTGGACCCCAAAGAGGCACCCCCAGACCCCAAGGAGGCTCCTCCAGGCAATGCTGAGCCTCCTCCTGGCGAGCTGGCCTCTGAGGAGGTGCCCCCCAGTGAGGAACCCCCCAAAGAACTGTGCTCTGATGAACTGCCCCTCAATCAGTCGCCCCCCAACACGCAGCCCTCTGACCCCCAGCCTCCTAATGTGCAGCCCCCTGAGGAGCCCCTTCCTCTCATGCTGCCCCCCGAGGAGCCTCCCTCTGAGGAACTGCCCCTGGAGACACCATCCCCTGCTGAGCTGCCCCCTGACAGACCCTCCCTTGAGGAGTTGCCCCCCAGTGAACCACCCCCCGTCGAGCTGCTCCCTGAGGAACCTCCTCCTGAAACGCTGCCCCCTGAGAAACTGAGCCCTGAAGAGCCCTCTCTTGTTGAGTTGCCCCCTGAAGAGCCGGTCCCCAGCGAGCTGCCCCCCGAGGAGGACCTGAAACCACCAGGTAATCTGGGGATTTTTTACTGTCCTCTTTCCCCTGCTGTTGTCTGCAGTGGTGTGGGGGTCCTGCACCAGGGGCTTCTTCCAGCACTGGCTTTGCCTGATCCCTGTGTTCCTTCTCTTTTTGTATGTTGGTGCCCTGTTTGGGGTACGTGGGGAGCTGTGGAGGGGATCTTGCCTCTCAATCCCAGGCTGGGTGGCACAGGGGAGGGGAGGGGACCTGCACACTCCCTCACCCCATCTCTATCCCCCAGGTCTCCTCCCCGAGGTGACAGTGGCAGAGGAAGCGCCAGCCCTGGCTCCAGAGGTTCTCCCCGAGGAGGAGATGGAGCTGGAGCCAGAGCCCTCACTGCCCCCTGAGATGACACCCCCACCCTCAGCTCCCCCAGGTGCGTCTGGGGAAACACCAGGCTTGGGATTGGGAGGGTTGGGTGTCTCTGGGGGAGCTGTGGTATCACTCTTCCCCCTTCTCTACCCCCAGCTCTCCGTGCCATCTCACCTGCACGGACCCCAGCCCCCTCCCCTGATGCCAAGGAGGATGAGGTGCTGGAGCCCCCCACCCCAGCTCTGCCTGAGCCCCCCAGCAGCCCTGGTATCGCCATGGACACCGACCCCCCTGGCTCCCCGCCGCCACCCCTGGGCTCTCCTGCTGTCACCCTGGCCCCTGCCGAGCCACCTGAGGATGAGGAGATGGAGATGGCCGGTGGCGAGGGGGAGTCCCCAGCCAGCCCCCCTGCAGATGCCCCCCACGGCAGCCCAGCCCCTGAGCTGGGGTCCTTCCCAGGCCTGCCTGAGGAGGAGGAAGAGGAGGAAGAAGAGGCGCCGAGGCTGGAGAGGGAGGGCACCAGTGGAAGCTCCCCGCCCCTCAGTGAGGAGGATGCGCTGGAAGAAGGCCGGGCTGGGGGGGACCCTGAAGTCAAGGGGTCACCTTCAGGGTCCCCCCTGCTCCTGGAACCAGAGGAGCTGGGCCCTGAGACCCCCATGGAGGTGTGCACTGCCAGCGAGAAGCTGCTGGGGCACAGCGATGAGGGGTGCCCCGAGCCCCCTGCGCTGCGCCCTCGGCCCGACATCCTCAATGAAATCTCCAACCTGAGCCAGGGGGACACGAGCAGCAGCTTCCCCGGCTCGGAGCCGCTGCTGGGGTCCCCAGACCCTGAGGGCGGGGGGTCTCTGTCCCCTGAGCTGGGCCCGGCCTCAGCTGATGCCAGCCTGCAGAAGGAGGATGCTGGGTCGCTGCGGCTGGGTGCTGAGACCGATGACTCGCTGCTCTTCGAGCCAGCAGCCAAGGGAGACGGGGACAAGAGCCGGCGCCGCAGCTCCCCGGGGCGCTCCCGTGTCAAGCAGGTACAGGGGGACTCCTCACCCTGAGCACCCTGCTGGGCTGCCCCTGCAGCAAGTAGGGTTGAGTGCATGGTGCGTGGGATGGGGGCAGTGCCCCTCTGCTGCCCTGGCATGGGGGTTCCACTGGGCCTCCCTGTGCTGTAACTCCCCTCTCCCCTTGGCCACAGGGTCGCAGCAGCAGCTTCCCTGGGCGGAGACGCCCCCGAGGTGGGTCCCATGGGGGCCGAGGCCGAGGCCGTGCACGCCTGAAGTCGACCACCTCGTCTGTTGACACCTTAGCAGTAAGGCTGGGTTGTGGCAGAGGTGGGGTCCAGGGAATCCTTGAGCTGTTAGGCTGAGAGCTGAGAGTCTCCTCCGTCCCCTTCCCTATCATCCCTCCTTTGGAAAGACATAAGAGCCCTTAGTGTGGGGTGGATTGGGGTCTCATGGGAGGTGGAACTGCCTGGGGCTTTACTGAGTCTGGGGGCTTCACCACAAAAGCATAGGGCAGGTATGGAGCTTCCCCATGGGAAGGGGTTCTGCTGCCCCTGCACCTTCCTGGTGCCCCCTAGACAGCACAGAGGGGGTGTCCCCAGTGCTGAGCCTCCTGCTCTGTCCTCAGCTCGCTGACGTGGAGAGCTCGCCCAGCAAGGAGGAGGATGAGGACGACGATGACACAATGCAGAACACGGTTGTCCTCTTCTCCAACACTGACAAGTTTGTGCTCATGCAGGTAACGAGGGCGTAGCAGGACAGACAGATGGACAGGGTGGGACAGACTCTGTCTCTCTTCTGCCAGCCTCTGTCTCCTCACTCATGACCTCTCCTCCCCAGGACATGTGCGTGGTGTGCGGCAGCTTCGGGCGTGGGGCCGAGGGGCATCTGCTCGCCTGCTCCCAGTGCTCCCAGTGCTATCACCCCTACTGCGTCAACAGCAAGGTGAGGAGGGGGCCCAGGACCCCCGGCCCCACCCCAGAACCGTGCTGTGCCCGCCAAGGACACACGAGGTCGTGCCTGGCACGTCTTGTGTGTTGAGTTGGCTCTGGCCAAGCCCTGGGATGTCCCCCACAGCCACACCAAGCCTGGGCACCCCTGTGGCCATGCCCAGGGCTCACGTGGCTGCCCTCCTCTGTCCCCAGATCACCAAGGTGATGCTGCTGAAGGGCTGGCGCTGCGTGGAGTGCATCGTGTGCGAGGTGTGCGGCAAAGCCTCCGACCCCTCGCGCCTGCTGCTCTGCGACGACTGCGACATCAGCTACCACACCTACTGCCTGGACCCGCCGCTGCAGACCGTGCCCAAGGGCGGCTGGAAGTGCAAGTGGTGCGTGGGGGGCACAAGGAGAGCCACGGGTGGAGCTCGGTGCTGGCGCTGACCCCCAGACCTCCCTCCGCAGGTGCGTGTGCTGTGTGCAGTGTGGGGCTGCGTCCCCTGGCTTCCACTGCGAGTGGCAGAACAACTACACCCACTGCGCGCCCTGCGCCAGCCTCGTCGTCTGCCCCTTCTGCCGTGAGAAGTACGTGGAGGATGACCTGCTCATCCAGTGCCGGCACTGCGATCGGTGAGCACCCTGCCCTGGGCTCGAGGGTCTCAAATTTGGGGTCCCCCATGGGAGACTGAGGTGTGTGATGGGTCCCCCCCGCTGCCCGCAGGTGGCTGCACGCCGCGTGCGACAGCCTCTTCACTGAGGAGGAGGTGGAGCAGGCTGCGGATGAAGGTTTCGACTGCAGCGCCTGCCAGCCCTACGTGGTCAAACCTGGTGAGTTCATGGGGCAGGGGGAGCTCTGGAGGATCTGGGGGGCATTTGAGTGGTGTGTGGGGACTCACCTGCTCCTCTGCTTTGCCACAGTGCCCGCGCCTTCTGCAGAGATGATCAAAGCCAAGGATCCAGGTATGTGCAGCACCCTGCTGGGGCCATGGGGTTCTCAGGGCTGTGCCCTCTTCTGGCCACACATCCAGTGCTGTCCCTAATGCTGGTGTTTGTCCCCTCAGAGCCCCAGTATTTCCGCTTCGAGGGCGTGTGGCTGACAGAGACAGGGATGGCCGTGCTGCGCAACCTGACCCTGTCGCCCCTGCACAAGCGGCGACAGCGCAAGGGCCGCCCGGGCACCCTCAACGGGGATGGGGGGCTGGAGGGGGGAGACCCCCTGGGCCCTGAGGACAAGAAGGATGGTGACCTGGACACCGATGAGCTGCTCAAAGCTGAGGGTGAGTGTTCCTGCTGGGAGAGCTGGGGAGTTGCAGTTTGGGGGTGTCAGGGGACCTCACTAACGTGCACCTCCCCAGCAGTGGCTGTGGAGCACATGGAGTGTGAGATCAAGCTCGAGGCTCCGGCCAGCCCCGACCGCGATGTTGGAGCTGATGGGGACTCGGGGAAGGGGCTGGAGGACCCTGAGGAGTGCAAGAAGAGGAAACGCAAACCCTACCGGCCTGGTGAGTGTCCTGCAGGCCCTGAGCCCTTCCAGACTCTTCTGTGACCATGCTGTGATCCTGTGTCCTTCTCGGTGCCCCCAGGCATTGGCGGGTTCATGGTGCGGCAGCGCAAGTCCCACACGCGGCTCAAGAAGGTCTCAGCAGTGCTGCCAGATGTGGGGCGTGAGGGGCTGAGCACCGAGGGACACCCTGAGGATGGTAGGGCCCAGTGGCACCTTTTCCCCTTTTTTTCCCCTTTTTTTCCCCTTTTTTTCCCCTTTTTTTCCCCTTTTTTTCCCCTTTTTTTCCCCTTTTTTTCCCCTTTTTTTCCCCTTTTTTTCCCCTTTTTTTCCCCTTTTTTTCCCCTTTTTTTCCCCTTTTTTTCCCCTTTTTTTCCCCTTTTTTTCCCCTTTTTTTCCCCTTTTTTTCCCCTTTTTTTCCCCTTTTTTTCCCCTTTTTTTCCCCTTTTTTTCCCCTTTTTTTCCCCTTTTTTTCCCCTTTTTTTCCCCTTTTTTTCCCCTTTTTTTCCCCTTTTTTTCCCCTTTTTTTCCCCTTTTTTTCCCCTTTTTTTCCCCTTTTTTTCCCCTTTTTTTCCNCCCCTTTTCCTTCTGTGCTTCCTTCCTCCCTTCCCTCTCTTCTTTTTCCTTCTCATTGCCATTTTTTTCTTGATTTCCCATTCCCTCTTCACCCCCAGGGATGTGGAGGGGCCCTCAGGTTGCACCCCACAATGCTGTGCCAGTGGCACAGGAACAGCCCTGGACTGTTTTTGGGGGTGGGTGTTCATTCCTGGGGGGCTGTTTCAGGGGCTCCAGGTGATGCCCCAGCTGAGGCTGGCCTGGATCCAGGCTCAGGAGAGGGGGACGAGAAGAAAAAGCGCCGGGGACGGAAGAAGAGCAAGTTGGAGGACATGTTCCCCCCGTACCTGCAGGTGGGATGGATGTGGGGGCAGAGGTGGTTGGGGGGATGGATGGAGGGGACCCCCCGATGCTGACAGAACCCTCCCCTTCCAGGAGGCATTTTTTGGGAAGGCTCTGATGGACCTGAGCCGGAAGGCGCTGCTGGCAGCAGGCGGGGTGGGGGATGGGGCCGCCCGCCCCTCCTTGGGCCAAGGTGCCCCAAGGCCCAAGGGGGACCCCAGCCTCGCCGGGGCACTGCAGGGGGGCACCCTGGACAGGAGGGAGACCCCCACCCACCCCCGAGGTGAGTGTGGCCAGGAGTGGGTCTGCAGCTCAAAGCATGGCTGCTGTCCAGGAGTGGGGTTACAGGGGTTAGTGGGGGGTTCATTGTGGGTCCCCAGTGTGGTTGGAGGTCCCTGGGCTTAGTGGAGGATCCCTGGGTTTGTTGGGGATTGTCCCTGAGGTCGTTGTGGATCCGTGGGTTTGTTGGAAGTTGTTGCAGTCCCCGGGATGGCTGAGGGGTTGCTCAGGGTCCCTGGGGTTGTTGGGGGCTTTGGGGGGATATCAGAGGTCGCTGCACTTGTTGGGAGACCCCAGTTCTGAGCAGCTGCTGTGGACACTGAGGCTTGCTGGAGGATGCCGAGGGCTGTGGGGGGTGGCCATCACCATTGAGGGGTCTAGGAGGACGCTGGGGGTAGGGGGGGTCCTGACCCTGCTCACTGAATCCTGCGGTACCCTGCAGGGGACGACAGCACTGACGGCAGCGCCGCCGCTCCCGATGACGATGGCAAGGACGACGCGAAGGCCGAGGACCTGGGTGAGGCCCGGGGACCCCTGTGGGACCCCCAACAGCCGAGTCCTCCATGGGCATAGGGCATCCACAACCGTGGGGACCGAACTCTATGGTTGAGGGGTGTGCTCTAGGCAGGGCTGAGCTCTATGGTTCCCTACCCTGTCAGTCCCATGGTGCCGGTGACCATCGAGTGGTGCGTAGAGCGCCCTCGCGTGGCACGGTGTCGCTGGAGGACCGAGGGACTCCTGTCCCTTGTTGGGTGATGGGGGCTGCCCCGTGGGGGTCCCCAGGGGGCTGAGGGCGCTTCCTGATCCTTTTCCACAGGGGCCGACGAGCCGAAGGATTCCCCAGACCGTGGGGACACTGAAAAACCGGCCACTCCGGGTGAGGGAGCCCTGAGCTCTGACCTGGACAAGATCCCCACGGAAGGTGAGACCATCCTGCGCCCCCTCTTCTGCAGAAGCTGTGCTGTTCCCAGGAGCGTGATCCCGAGTGCTTCCCATCAGTGTGGTATTTGCACCCAGCTCCTGCCTTTGCCTCTGCAGAGCTGCCCAAGATGGAGAGCAAAGACGTGCAGCAGCTCTTCAAGGACGTGCTGGGCTCGGCAGAGCGCGGGGAGCAGCCCCTCAACTGCGTGGCCGCAGGGATGGAGGCCGGGCAGGACCCCAGCCGAGCGCAGCGGCCATTCCTGCAAGGAGACCTCCAGCTCTCAGGGCAGGGTGGGTGGAACTGGCAGAGCCCCCTTCATCCAGGAGATTCATGGAGAGTGTGATGAAGGGCAGGGCTCGTTGCCAGCCTCAGGAAAGCCAAACTCATGGGGTTGATCTGTTTGGAGAGCAGTGGTGCCTGTGGTATCTGAGAGTTCCTGGGTTCCTGGGTATTCCCTGGTGATTTGGGGGGTGAACATGAGAAGCATATTGGGGGTTGTGCTGTCTGGGGGTTGTTTGGATCCCCAGGGCAGGTGCAGGCTTGTGCCCCAGCTTTGGTTTCCCTGCAGCCCGTCTCCTTTCTCTCACAGGGAGCGTTTCCCTGGGGTCACTCTCCGGATCCGTCTCCTTGGACTCGTACTCGGGGGTCTGCCAGTCCCCGTTCCTTGATAACAGGTACTTAGAGAAGCTGGGGGTCCCCTCCTTGGAGGAATTGAACTGCAGGGTGTCACGGGACCCACTCTTCCCTCACAACCTGACGGTCTGTGACACTCATCTCCACTCAGGGAGCGGAGTGGCTTCTTCAGCCCAGACCACTGCGAGCCTGAGAGCCCCTGGGCCAGCAGCTCGGCCGCCACCACCCCCTCAACCCCCACAACACCCACGACGGAGGGTGAGGGTGATGGGCTGTCCTACAACCAGCGCAGTTTGCAGCGCTGGGAGAAGGACGAGGAGCTGGGTGAGCTCTCCACCATCTCCCCCGTCCTCTACGCCAACATGAACTTCCCCAACCTCAAGCAGGATTATCCAGGTAGGGCTCTGGGGAGGCTGCAGCTGCCCCGTTGGGGTGAGGGTTGGGAGTGGGGGTGGAGTGTGATCCCCTGGTCCCTTTTTTGAGGGGAGACCTCAGCTGTTCTGGCACTGAAGTGTTCTCTGCAGTAGGCAGGATTTCTCAGCTCCATCTTGTGGGTACAGGGCTGTCCCTTCACATGACAGTGACCTACCAAGGATATGAGTAGGTTCATCAGGTCTGGGCTAATGTTGTTTTCCTCCCCTGTATCTGCTCATACTGGACTCCCAGACTGGTCGAGCCGCTGCAAACAGATCATGAAGCTCTGGAGGAAAGTCCCTGCCACGGACAAAGCCCCATATTTGGTGAGTGCCAGGAAGTCAGCGGGGTGGGGGAGCCGGGGCACCGGGGGCTGCAAGTCAGCTGGCTTCGTGTCTTTGTTAGCAAAAGGCCAAAGATAACCGGGCGGCTCATCGCATCAACAAGGTGCAGAAGGTACGTGAGGCGCGGGGAGGTGCCCGGCGGCCCCGGCCCAGCCCTGGGGGACATGGTGTGCCCACCCCCAGCCCGTGCCCAGCTCACCGAGAGGGCAGGAGGGCTCCCACAGCACTGACAGCCTGGCTCTCTCTGCAGCAGGCCGAGAGCCAGATCAACAAGCAGACCAAAGGGGAGGGACTGCGCAAGCCGGAGAGGCCCTCGCTGCACCTGCGGATCCCGGTGCCGCCAGGGGCACAGCCCGTCTACATCAGCAGCCCCCCCGCCGCCGGCGAGGGCTTCCTGAAGCCCCCAGTGGGTGCTGGAGGGGGACCCGAGTCTCCCAGCGAGCTCTTCCTCAAGCTCCCGCCCCAGTCCCCTGCCCAAGTGCCTTCGCACGATCCCTACGGCGGGGCCTCCGCCTACACACTGGAGCCCCGCTTCCCCTCGCCCCTGGGCCAGAGCCCCACGTCGGGTGCTGCCTTCCAACCCTTCCCTAGCCAGCCTCAGCCCCTCACAGCCCCCCGTGCTCCTCCTGACTTCCACCCCACCCCACCTGGCACCCCCCGGCACCAACCTGGCACCCCTGACCCCTTCCTGAAGCCCCGGTGCCCCTCCTTGGACAACCTCTCGGTGCCAGGGAGTCCTGGGGCGCGGCCCCCTGAAGCCCTGCTCTCTCCCCTGCCTTTTGGGGAGCAGAAGAAGGGTCTGGAGGTGAAGAAGGAGGATGGGGGAAGCCTGGGGGTCTGCTCGCCTGGCTATGCTTCTGCCATGGGCTACGGGGACTCCCCAGGTGGCCCCCACCTCTCGGCTGCGGAGCTGAAGGCGGCCGACGTCTTCAAAGCCCCCATGACCCCACGGGTCTCTCAGGTAGAGCCGCAGAGCCCGGGGCTGGGGCACCGGCCCCCCGACACCCATCCCCTGCCCCCCTCGCCCCCTGGCCACCCTGACCTCTACCGTCAGTCGCCCTACCTGGACCCCTACTCGCAGCCCCCTCTGACGCCCAGGCTGCAGCCCTCCGAGGCCTGCTGCACCGTCCCGCCCCGCTCCCTGCCCTCTGAACCCTTCTCTCGCATCCCCGCCAGCCCCCAGTCCCAATCCAGCTCCCAGTCCCCTCTAACCCCTCGCCCTCTCTCCAACGAAGCCTTCTGCCAGTCCCCCGTCACCCCTCGCTTCCAATCCCCGGATCCCTACTCCCAGCCGCCCTCCCGGCCGCAGTCCCGGGATCCCTTCACCCCACTGCACAAACCCCCCCGTCCACAGATGCCGGAGCCGGGGTTCAAGTCAGTGGGGGCGGCTGGCGGAGGTTTTGGGGGCACCCCGGCAGGTGACCCCCATGCCAAGGCACCAGCTGGGCCACAGCCGCCCTTTGCCCGCTCGCCTGGTGCCAGCGTATTCCCGGGCAGCCAGCCCCCCGTGCGCTTCACCTTCCCCCCCACCGTCTCGGAGCCGCTCAAGGGCTCCCCGTCCCACCAGCCCCATGGGATCAACAGCCATTACGGCTCTGGGAAGCCCCAGAGCTCGGCCTACGCCTCGTCCCCCAGCTTCCACCAGGCCAGCAGCCCACTGGGCCCTGGCACTGCTGCCCCTGACTCCTACAGCCTCTCGCCCCTGCGGCCCCCATCGGTGCTGCCACCGCAGCCCCCGGCTCCCCCGCAGCAGCAGGACCCTTCTGGAGCCTTCCTGCCCCGCGCTGCGCTGGGACTGACGGCCGACAAGAGGGAGGAGGTGGCTGCGGGGCTCTCGGCGCCCCCAAACCGAGACCTGGCGGAGTTGCCTGGTGGCCAGGACGTGGCTCTTGCCACCATGAGCCAGTCGGAGCTGGAGAAGCAGCGGCAGGTGAGGTCTCTCCTGCGATCTGGCTGTATCCATTTGAGTTTGGGAGAGAATGAAAGGGAAAAACTGGGACTGTGGAGGCATCGATGGCCACTCTGGGCTCTAACACTGGATTCTTCTCAGCGCCAGCGGCTCCGGGAGCTGCTCATCCGCCAGCAGATCCAGCGGAACAGCCTTCGGCAGGAGAAGGAGAGCGCGGCTGCTGCCGCCTCGTCCTTGCCAGCTGCCTGGGCCCCTGAGGCCGGTGGGCAGAGCTTCGAGCTGAGCCGGGGCATGGCCTCGTACCAACCAGCACAGGTGGGACACTGGGACACGGTGTGCACAGGGGGGGATGCAGCTGATGGAGGGGTGACTCTGTTTTCCTTCCTCCTTCCAGGACAAGGCTCTCCTCGGGACTCTGGCCACGGCAGCCGGCACTGGGAAGCTGCCTGGCTCCGTCATGGTGCAGGCAGCGTTCACACAGGACGAGCGGCTCTCCCGACCCCCGCCGGCAGCCACGCCAGCCATGCTGGACATCAGTGGGCGGTGGGTGCTCCCTGGCAGGGCGATGGGCTCAGCATGCACGGGTGGGAGCTGGCAGATAGCACCGTGGGAGCACGTGTACCCCCAGCTTGTGGGGATCCCTCTGGAGGGAGGGGATGGCTGTGGGTTTTTGGGTGCTTGGCACAGTCTGGGGGAGATAGGACGTAGTGTGTCGGGGCTGTACCGAGCTGGTGCCAACACCATGGTGTCTTCCAGGGCGACGGTGGGGCCCCCCCAGGCCTTCTACCCCCGTGGGGTCTTCCCATCACCATCCCCGCAGCAGCAGCAGCAGCAGCACCTGTGGCAGCAGCAGCAGCAGCAAGCAGCCGTGGCGGCCCTGCGGCTCCCTGTCACCTCCCGCTTCGGCCCCCCGGCCACTGGGACCCCCATGGGCAGCCTGGGCACCCGCCTGCCCACCCCTGCCGAGGCTGTGCCCCCCTCGCCAGCTGCCCTGGGCGCTCCCTTCATTGAGCTACGACACAACGTGCAGAAGGGACCTGGGGGTGTCGTGGGGTCTCCCTTTGCCCCCCAGGCACCCCGGCCTCGCTTCTTCTTGCCCGGGGAGGAAGGCACCCCCCAGGCCCTGTGCACCCCTGTCATGCCCCTGCAGGCGCTGCCATCCCAGAAGGTTCCAGCACCGCTACCACCCGCGTCCCCACAGGGAGCCGAGATGGGCAACAGCCACCAGCAGCCCCACGCCAAGGCGGCGCCCCCGCTGCCAGCACCCACCCTGGAGCTGCAGCAGCACATCCCCCCGCGTCCACTGTCCTCCGGTGCCCCCCTCCGCCCTGAGGGGCCCAAGGATGGCCCCGCTCCAGACCCTGCGCCCGCCCCAGGGAAGAGCCACCTGAGCCTGGAGGGGGGGCGGCTGCCCTGTGAGGTGCCCGTGGAGCCTGATTTGGATGATGACTTCGGCTCCCACAAGGACTTGGAAGATGATGATGATTTGGCCAACCTTAGCCTGGATCCAGATGTGGCCAAAGGGGACGATGACTTGGACAACTTGGACAGCCTGGAGACAGCAGATCCCCACCTTGATGACCTGCTGAATGGTGATGAGTTTGACCTGCTGGCCTACACTGACCCTGAGCTGGACACAGGTGACAAGAAGGACATCTTCAACGAGCACCTGCGCCTGGTTGAGTCAGCCAACGAGAAGGCCGAGCGTGAGGCCCAGCTCAAGACAGAACCACCAGCGCCCACCTTGAAGCTCCCTGACCCTGGGGACAGCAAAGATGTGACCTCCTCTGCAGAGGATCAAGAGGTGCCCAAGGAAGGACTGGTGTCTGGGATGAGCCTGGGACTCTCTGCCTGCTCCACGGGCGCTGTGCTGGCCCCTGACCCGGCTTTCAAGGCACAGGGTGCGGAGGCAAAGGCCGGCTCACTGCCCACTGACATCAAGCCCAAGCTTGAGGATGGCTGCCTGAAGACCTCACCCTGCCAGTTCACCAGCCCTGGCCCCGAGCGCCTCCCGGTGCCGGTAAAGTCAGAAGCACTGCAGGGCACAGATAAAATCTCTGCCTCCCTGGGGCTGAGCATCAAACCTGGCCAGACCCTCCTGAGCTCCAGCACCGGCCCCACTCGCCTCAGCCTGACTCCGTTCTCCAACAGTGGCCAAACTGGCATCCCTGTGCTAGAGAAGGACCCCTACACCGGCCCTGCCCGTGGGCTGACAACTGCCCAGCTGGGTGGCCAGAGCAACCCCTTACTGGAGAAGTTTGAGCTGGACAGCGGAGCCTTGGGGCTGGGCAGTGCCCGGCACTCGCCAGCAGATGACTTGGACAAGATGGAGAGCTCGTTGGTGGCCAGCGAGCTGCCGCTGCTCATCGAGGACCTCCTGGAGCATGAGAAGAAGGAGCTGCAGAAGAAGCAGCAGATGTCAGCCCACCTGCCCCGTGGCACTCCCCACCTCCCTGCCCCGGGGCACCCCATGCTGCACACAGGGGCATCTGGGCAGCCTCCCGAGGGGCAGCCATCCCGTCTGGGCACCCCGCAGACACCCCTCCAGCTGGGGCTGGTGGCCCGGCCACCGCTGCTGCCACCGCAGCCCCCCCGGCTCAACGCACCCCAGCAGGGCCCGGCTCTGGCCCCCCACATGGGCATGGGCTCTGGGCAGCCCCATGTGCTGTCATCCCCCCACCCAGGGGTGCAGGTGGCCCTGGGGCAGCCGCAGCAGAGCCAGCAGCAGGTGCTGGTGCAGAAGCCAATGGCTGGGGTGCAGCCCCCCACGCTGGGCCTGAAGCCACCCCAGCTTGTCATGCAACAGCAGTTGGCCAACAGCTTCTTCCCAGACACAGGTAGGAGCTCTGAGTGATTGTTTTGGGGGAGCACAGGGCCCTTTTGGGTGGGAGGCATAGGGCTGAGTGGTCTGAATTGGCTGCATGGCATAGGGCTACATGCTGCACTCTCTGTCCCAGCAGACCTGGACAAATTTGCGGCCGAGGACATCATGGACCCTATTGCCAAGGCCAAGATGGTGGCACTGAAGGGCATCAAGAAGGTGATGGCTCAGGGCAGCATTGGAGTGGCCCCAGGCATGAACAGGTAACAGACGTGGGGATCTGGGGGGCACAGGGTGGGGCAGGCAGGTTGCTTTGGCTCTGGCTCACAGCCCATCTCTATGTGTCCCCCAAAGGCAACAGGTTTCCCTGCTGGCCCAGCGGCTCTCAGGAGGCCCAGCTGTCTCTGAGATGCAGAACCACTTACTGGCAGGGAGCGGGCAGGTGAGTGGGGTGTCCAGAGGGCCTACAGGGGTCTCTTGGGGCTGGCAGGCCAGAACTGGTGGTTTTATATCTCTCAGAGGGGGTGGGGTCTGTGGGGAAAGGACAGAAATCCACAGCACGTGTCCTGAATGCTCCCCTTTCTGCCAGGAGCGGAGTGGCACAGACCCAACCCAGGCTCACCCCAACCCACCCACCTTTGCACAGGGCGTCATCAGTGAGTACTGACACGGCAGGGCTGATGTGGTGTGGGACAGGGCTCACCCTGGCTCACCCTGGGGTCTGGGGTCCCCACTGACTCGGGGTCCCCACTGACCTGGGGTCTCCAATGACCTGAGCCCTCTCCCTGTCTCACAGACGAGGCCGACCAGCGGCAGTACGAGGAGTGGCTGTTCCACACGCAGCAGCTGCTGCAGATGCAGCTGAAGGTGCTGGAGGAGCAGATCGGGGCGCACCGCAAGTCCCGCAAGGCGCTGTGTGCCAAGCAGCGCACGGCCAAGAAAGCCGGGCGGGAGTTCCCCGAGGCCGACGCCGAGAAGCTGAAGCTGGTGACGGAGCAGCAGAGCAAGATCCAGAAGCAGCTGGACCAGGTAGGACCCTGCATGTGGGTGGGCACATTGTCCCTGGTGCTAATGTGATGTCTCCAGTGCTGATGCTTCAGTGCTCCCCCTGCCAGCCTCGCTATTCCTGACTTTAACGCTGTGCCATCCCCAGTGCAAACGTGATGTCCTCAGAGTAAATGTGCCATTTCTGGCTCTACTGCCCTGTTGTCCCCAGCACTAATGCTCTGCCAGTCCTGGTATTAATTCCCTGCTGTTCCTGGCACTAATGCTCTGCCATTCCCAGCACTGATGTCCCACTATTCCTGGTGCTAATGCCCTGCTGTTCTGGCACTGATACAGTGCCATTCCCAGCACCAATGCCCCACTCTCCCCAGCATTTGTCCTGTGCCATTCCTAGTGCTGATGCCTTACTGTCCCTGGCAGTAAAGCCGTGCCATTTCTGGTGGTGGTGGTGTGCCATTTCGAGCACTATTATTGTGCCATTCCTGATGCTAATGCTCCCCCATCCTGGGCACTAAAGCTGTGCCATTCCTGGTGCTGATGCCACACCATCCCCAGTGCTAAGGCTGTGTTGTCTCCCTGTCCCTGGCACTAATGCCACATCATTCCTGGCACTGACACCCCACCGTCCCCGTCAGGTGCGGAAGCAGCAGAAGGAGCACACCAACCTCATGGCTGAGTACCGCAACAAGCAGCAGCAGCACCAGCACCAGGCCTCAGCTGTGATGGCCCTGAGCCCCTCGCAGAGCCCCCGCCTCATGTCCAAGCTCCCGGGACAGCTCCTCTCAGCTCATGGCGTGCAGCAGCCCGGGGGAGCCCTGGTGGGAGCGCAGGGCCTCGGGCAGCAGCCGGGGCAGCCTGGGGGGCTGCGCCTGCCCCAGGGCGGTGTGTCCATGGCCGTGCAGCAGGGCCTGTCCTTCATGGGGCAGCAGCCCGTAGGGAACGCCCCAGGACCCGGCTCCTCTGGCGCCTTCTTCAGCGGGAACCCTGCGCTGCGTGGGCTGGCCGCCGACAGCTGCCTGATGCAGGAGCGGCAGCTCCAGAGGATGCAGCTGGCACAGAAACTGCAGCAGCAGAACATGCTGGGACAGGTGTCGCTGCAGCAGCAGCCAGGTGTGATGGGACAGACGTCAATGCAACAGCCAGGTGTGATGGGACAGGTGTCGCTGCAGCAGCCGGGTGTGATGGGACAGGCAGCCATGCAGCAATCAGGTGTGATGGGACAAACATCAATGCAGCAGCCGGGTGTGATGGGACAGGCAGCCATGCAGCAATCAGGTGTGATGGGACAGACGTCACTGCAGCCGTCAGGTGTCATGGCACAAGCATCGATGCAGCAACAGGGCGTGATGGCTCAAACCTCCATGCAGCAGCCAGGTGTGATGGGACAGGCATCGCTGCAGCAGCCAGGTGTGATGGTACAGGCATCCATGCAGCAGCAAGGTGTGATGGGACAGACATCAATGCAGCAACAGGGCGTGATGGGTCAGGCGTCCATGCAACAGCCAGGTGTGATGGGACAGAGCCCAATGCAGCCACAGAGCATCATGGCACAGACATCCATGCAGCAGCCGGGTGTGATGGGACAAGCTTCAATGCAACAGGCAGGTGTGCTGGCCCAGACATCGCTGCAGCAGACAGGCATGATGGGCCAGGCATCCATGCAGCAGCCAGGTGTGCTGGGCCAGGCCCCAGTGCAGCCAACAGCCGTACCGGGCCAGCCTGGCCTGCTGGGGCAGCAGCAGCAGCAGCCCCCAGCCCCACAGCCCGGCACGGGTGCTCAGCCCATGGTACCGAAGCAGCCGGGGCTGTTGGGCAGCCAGCAGAGCCTCCTAGTGCAGCAGCTCTCGCCCCAGCAGCAGCCAGGCGTGCTGGGCCACGGGCCAGGGCTGCAGCACCAGCCTGTGCTGGGCCACCCCCCACCCCAGCGCCAGGTCGTCCTGGCCCCCCACCAGCAGCGGGTGCTGGGCTCGCCCCAGCTGACACCACAGACTCCGGGCATGCTGAGCCACCGGCTCGTGCTCTCCCAGCAGCTGGGGCAGTCTCGGGCACTGTTGGCTCCGCAGCAGCAGCAGCAGAACTCAGCGGCTGCCCAGCCAGGTCTCATGGGGCTGGGCCAGGGGCAGCCCTCGATCCAGCACTTTCCGCAGCACGGGGCAGGGGGCCAGGCCCCCTCTGTGCTGCACCTGAGTCAGGGAATGCAGCCGGCCCCGGCGGTCCTGGCTGCCAAGGAGCAGCCCGCGGGGATGGACGGCAGCACCCTGCACGCTGAGGGCGGTGAGAGCGGCGGGCAGCTGCACGGGGAGCAGCAGGGAGCCCTCAACCCCCCGGGGCTGGGGGGCCCAGAGCCCCCAGCCCCCAAGCACCAGGCTGAGCTAGGGCAGGGCCAGCAGCTCCTCCTGACCTCCCCACAGCCGGGGGTCATGCGGGCAGCCCCCGGGCAGGCCGGTGCCCTACTCGCCCCACCGCTGCAGAGCCCTGGGGCTGTCCACCCTGAGCTGTCCCAGCAGCACGGGGACACGGCCGGGGTCGCGGAGCAACCGCTGGGCTGTGGGACCGGCCCAGCACAGGCCATGGCACCGCGGCCCCCAGAGCAGCCAGGAAAGGGGGTGGCAGGGGCCCTGCCAGGGCAGCCACAGCCCCCACGGCTCCAGAGCCCCGTTCAGCACAAAGTAGGGCCAGCGTCAGGCACGGCCGCTCTCCCCCCGGCTCTCCTGGGGCAGGTGCCAGGGCCAATGATGGGCCAGATCCGGGCGCAGCTGCAGGGTGTCCTGGCCAAGAACCCGCAGCTACGGCATCTGACGCCGCAGCAGCAGCAGCAGCTCCAGGCCCTCCTGGTGCAGCGGCACCAGCAGAGCCTGCTGCAGCAGAACCAGGCACTACGGACCCCTGGCCCCTTCCCCGGGCAGGCCCCGGACTACAGCTTGCCAGCTACCCGCCAGCCCCCTCGTCCCATGGGGCCCCTTTTCCAGCCCCGGCCCGGTGCCCCAGCAGAGGCACAGACCAGCTCTGCCACGGAGCCGGGGCGGGCGCTGCCAGGACAGCCCCCCCAGCAGCCCCTGGCTGAGCTGGTTCAGGCAGCTCTGGCTGCCCGTGGCCCCCAGCCTGGCCTCATCCGCCTCCCCACGCCACCAGCCCCCTCGCCCCTGGGCTGTGCCCCCCAGCACCTGGCCAGCCCTGAGCAGAGCCCCCAAGAGCCAAAGAAGACGTCACCGGGAATCCCGGCCTTGTCCCCCAGCCCTGCGGCACCCACGGAGCCGGGGCTGACTCCCATGCCAAGCGGTGCCCTCCCTGACCCAGCACACGGTCACTGGAACCCCGAGGCACCTGGGGTGGACCCAGCTGACCCTGGTGAGACCCACATCAATGGGGCTGCGCCAGAGGGGGCCCCTGCGGCAGGCGAAGCCCCCCAGGTGTTGGTGAAGCAGGAGCCGAAGGAAGAGGCAGCAGCAGTGGCACAGTGTGAGGTGGATGGAGATGAGACAGCAAAACCAGAGGCCGATGGGGACCCGGGGGACAGCCAAGCCAACAGCCTGCTGGCCCCAGGTGGGCGCTCTGAGGCTGGGCACCTGCTGCTGCAGAAGCTACTGCGGGCCAAGAATGTGCAGCTCTCAGCGCAGAGCCCGGGCGAGCTCAATGGGCACATGGAGAACCGGAGCACTGGAACAGAGCCACGGCCACAGTCACTGCTGCTGGGCCAGGAGGTGAGCAGGAGCGGCTGGGCTGGGGGTGTGGTGGGTGAGGGGCTGCGCTGGCACAGCTCATGCCCCGTTCTTCCTCCTCAGGACCCCTCCATTGCCAGGAAGCCAGCACCCACCAAGCCCAAGCGGGTACAGAAAGGCAACGAGCGGATCCCAGCATCCCGCAAGAAGCTGCGCAAGGATGAGGGGCTGCGTCCTGGTGAGGCCCTCATGAAGCAGCTGAAGCAGGTATGGCCACGGGCCGGGGTGTGGCAGGGGGCTTCCTTTGCCCCTGTCCCCCCCCTCACCACTCTGTCCCCAGGAGCTGTCACTGCTGCCACTGACTGAGCCGACCATCATGGCCAACTTCAGCCTCTTCGCACCCTTTGGCAGCAGCCCTATCAATGGGAAGAGCCAGCTGCGGGGAGCCTTTGGCAGTGCTGTGCTCGACAGTGTCCCTGACTACTACTCCCAGCTGCTCACCAAGGTGAGAGGGGGGGTTGTTCCCTGGTGTTCCCCTTATCTGGGGGTCTGGGACCATCCTGCTATTCTTACCCCACCGTCTCCCCCCAGAACAACCTCAGCAACCCACCTACGCCACCCTCCTCGCTGCCCCCCACACCCCCTCCCTCTGTGCAGCAGAAGATGGTGAATGGTGTCACAGCCCCTGAAGAGCTGGGGGAGCAGCCCAAGGACACCGACCCAGCCCGTGAGCCCCACAGCCAGAAAGGTGAGCCTGGCTGGCACAGGGGTGGCACAGAATCCGTGCTGCCACCTGTCACTCCCCCCCATGACAACCATCACTCCTCTGCAGATGCACCAGCTGTGGAGGTGAAGAGCCTGGACCTGCTGGCAGCACTGCCCACCCCTCCACACAACCAGACCGAGGATGTCAGGTGAGACCCCCTTTGTGGTGACCCCTCACAAGTGACATCAGCCCCTCCATGGGTGACACCAGGCCCCGTGGCCCCTGACACCTCCATCCCCACAGGATGGAGAGTGACGACGAGAGCGACTCCCCCGACAGCATCGTCCCTGCTTCATCCCCTGAGAGCGTCCTCGGCGAGGAGCTGCTCCGCTTCCCACTGCTCAGCGAGGCCAAGCCAGAGCTGGAGGAGCGTGTGCTGTCCCCCATCATCCCCATCATCCCCCGAGCCAGTATCCCAGGTGGGATGGGCTGGAGGGCTCTGTGGATCAGGGCAGGAGTGGGCTGTGGTCCATATGGACTGGGCAGGAGGGAGTCTGTGGGATGTACACACAGGGAGGGGGTTTGGAGTATGTGTGTCAGGTAAGAAGGGGTATGGATGGAGCAGGATGGATTTCCTGGTCTAGGAGGGATTTAAGGGAGCCAGGGGAGGGGTCCTTGAGAAGTATGGGATGTGAGTGAAAGGGGTTTTCAGGGTGGTGGATTCCCTGCAGGGGAACTTGGCTGGGCTCCTGAGTGGCTTTTGGTGGGGCTGGGTCTGCACAGTTCTGAC
Source organism: Dicaeum eximium (assembly GCA_013396995.1). Lineage (NCBI taxonomy): Eukaryota > Metazoa > Chordata > Aves > Passeriformes > Dicaeidae > Dicaeum > Dicaeum eximium. The sequence continues at coordinate 32,582 of VWZP01010958.1, read as the reverse complement.
CCTGGCTTTGCCCCCCTGCTCCCCACGTCTCTGACCCCCCTCTCCCCACACCAGTGTTCCCCGACACAAAACCCTATGAGGTCGCAGAGCCCTTTGGGGCTCCACCAGGGAAGGTGGGAGCAGCAGGCCCTGGAGCCCCATGGGAGAAGGGCAAGAGCAGCGAGGTCTCCGTCATGCTGACGGTGTCTGCGGCAGCTGCCAAGGTGAGTGAGGGGATTGGGAGACTCAAGACCCTTGGGGTCCTAGCAGTGACCCAACAGTGACATCTGTGTGCCCTGGACCCATCCTGCCTTCCTCTCACCTAGAACCTCAATGGGGTGATGGTGGCCATGGCTGAGCTGCTGAGCATGAAGATCCCCAGTTCCTATGAAGTGCTGTTCCCCGACGGCCCTGTGCGGGCAGCTGTGGTTGAGGCCAAGAAGGTGGAGACCGATATGGCTGGTGAGTTTTCACCTTGTCCCCGTGGCTCCCCCTGTCCCTGGGCTGGGACCCCCATGACGGGCAGTCCATCCCTCTCCCAGGAATGCTCGGGGGGAAGGAGAAGGCTCTGGCTGGGAAGGTGCCGGACAGCAGCTCCGAATGGCTGAAGCAGTTCGATGCAGTGCTGCCAGGGTACAGCCTCAAGGGCGAGCTGGACCTCCTGACGCTGCTCAGACAGGTCAGTGGCGTGCAGGGGTCCCCGTGGGGGTGGAAGACTGGGAGGGGGGTATTGGGCTGTGTGGGGGTACAGGAGCAGAGACTCTTTGGTAGAGGTACGTGGTGGTCCCTGTAGGTCACCCTATGATTGCAGGGAGTTTCCTGGGGGCTGGATCTCCCCATGGGCTGGTGCTGGATCTCCCAAGAAGGAGTCCAGGAGGTCCTTGCAGGGTTGGGGGCATGTGGGGTGCTGATGCCCCTGCGGGGCCAAGGGATTCTCCCTGCGATGTACAGGGAGGTTGGGGGTCTCCATCCCTGCAATGCTCTGACCTGTTCCCCCTCCCTGTACCACAGGAGAGCCCTGCTCCTGAGAAGACCCTTCACCACTGCTACGTCAACAACGTCTCCAACCTGGACGTGCGGCAGCTCTCTGTCCTGCCCCAGGAGCCCTCGCCCCCGCTGTCCCCCTCTGTTCCCTCCCCATCCAGCCCCGCTGAGCCCACCAGGGTCCCCGACCCCGAAGCGTCGCACGAGGCAGCCCCAGCTCCGTTGTCACCACTGCCGCCGGCCCCCTCGCCAGCCCCCCAGGAGGAAGGGGCCACAGCTCCCCACTCACCGCCCCGTTTCAAGCCGCGCTCGCGGCCCCCGGAGGACGGGGACGAGGCGAGGCCACGGCTGAAGAAGTGGAAGGGGGTGCGCTGGAAACGGCTGCGCTTCCTCGTCACCATCCAGAAAGGGGGGGCCAAGCGTGATGGCGACAAGGAGATCGCCGAGTTCATCGACAAGCTGGGCACCACGCTGCGCCCCGAAAAGGTGCCCCAGGACCTGCGCAAGTGCTGCTTCTGTCACGAGGAGGGCGACGGGGCCACCGATGGGCCGGCCCGCCTGCTCAACCTTGACCTCGACCTCTGGGTCCACCTGAACTGCGCCCTGTGGTCCACGGAGGTGTATGAGACTCAGGGAGGGGCCCTGATCAACGTGGAGGTGGCCCTGCACCGTGGACTGCTCACCAAGTGCTCCCTGTGCCAGAAAACCGGTGCCACCAACAGCTGCAACCGCATCCGCTGCCCCAGCGTGTACCACTTCGCCTGCGCCATCCGCGCCAAGTGCATGTTCTTCAAGGACAAGACCATGCTGTGTCCCCTGCACAAGCTGAAGGGGCCCTGCGAGCAGGAGCTCAGCAGCTTCACCGTGTTCCGCCGCGTCTACATCGAGCGGGACGAGGTGAAGCAGATCGCCAGCATCATCCAGCGTGGGGAGCGGCTCCACATGTTCCGCGTGGGCGGGTTGGTCTTCCACGCCATCGGGCAGCTGCTGCCACACCAGATGGCCGATTTCCACAGTGTCACGGCCCTCTACCCCGTGGGCTACGAGGCCACGCGCATCTACTGGAGCTTGCGGACCAACAACCGCCGCTGCTGCTACCGCTGCACCATCTGTGAGAACAACGGGCGCCCCGAGTTCGTCGTGCAGGTCATCGAGCAGGGCCTGGAGGATCTTGTCTTCTCTGACTCCTCGCCACAAGGTAAGGAACTGGGAGATGCCAGCGTCCAACTTTTGTCCCAGTGGCTGAGCCATACCAGAACAGGCGTGGCTCCTCACAGTTCCAGAGGGTGGGTGGTGGAAGGTGGCTTGAGGTCCCCATCTTCAACCCGTGGCACTCAGTGCTCTTCTCTGATGACGAGGTGGTGATCGGTCACTTGGACTTGATGATCTTGGAGGTCTTTTCCAGCCTCATGAATTGTGTGGTTCTCTCTTCCCTTGCCAGCTGTCTGGAACCGGATCATCGAGCCAGTGGCGATGATGAGGAAGGAGGCTGACATGCTGCGACTCTTCCCCGAGTACCTGAAGGGCGAGGAGCTCTTTGGCCTCACAGTGCACGCGGTGCTGCGCATCGCTGAGTCGGTAGGTCCCGGCGTGGGCATGGAGGTCTCTCCTCCATACTGGGGATCCACCCTGCTGGGGAAGGGCCCAGTGGCTCTTCTGCTGCTGCATCTTTGACCCCTGGTCCTTCTGTGTCCCACTCTGCAGCTGCCGGGCGTCGAAAGCTGCCAGAACTACCTGTTCCGCTACGGGCGCCATCCTCTGATGGAGCTGCCCTTGATGATCAATCCCACTGGCTGTGCCCGCTCCGAGCCCAAGATCCTCACTCACTACAAGCGGTAAGTGGGGCTGGAATTCACTGGGAGAGCTGGGATCCCTGGGGATCTCTGAGCTCTAACCCCTCTCATCCTCCTCCCCTGAAAGGCCCCACACCCTGAACAGCACAAGCATGTCCAAGGCCTACCAGAGCACATTCACGGGCGAGACCAACACGCCCTACAGCAAGCAGTTTGTGCACTCCAAGTCCTCCCAGTACCGGCGCCTGAAGACGGAGTGGAAGAACAACGTGTACCTGGCGCGGTCCCGCATCCAGGGGCTGGGGCTCTACGCCGCCAAGGACATCGAGAAGCACACAATGGTCATCGAGTACATTGGCACCATCATCCGCAACGAGGTGGCCAACCGGCGGGAGAAGATCTACGAGGAGCAGGTGGGGCTCTGCTGGGATGCTGGGGGCTTGTGTGGGGACTTGGGTAAGATGGGGAGGGACTTGGATGGCACCTTGGGGGCTCTGGTGGAACATGGAGGGACTTTGAGAAGGACATGGTGGGATGTGGGTGGAGTTGAGTGGGATGTTGAAGGTTCTGGGAGGACGTGAGGGGACTCGGGATGTGGACGGACTTGAGAAGGGATATCAAGGGTTCCCGTGGGATATGGAGGGTCTCAGGTAGGATGTCGAGGGACTCATATGGGACTTGAGGGTCTCCAGTGGGACATGGGGTGGTGGACATCAACTCAGGTGGGATATGGGGACCTCAGTGCACCCCTCAACCCCCTCTTCTCGTCCGTGGCAGAACCGCGGCATTTACATGTTCCGCATCAACAACGAGCACGTCATTGACGCCACGCTGACGGGGGGCCCGGCCAGGTGAGCACAGGGAGCTTTGGGGTGGTGGGACACTCCCAGGGGCAGCCATGACATCCATCTGTCCTGCCCCCGGGTTGGTGCTGACCTCGCTCATCCCCCAGGTACATCAACCACTCGTGTGCCCCGAACTGCGTGGCCGAAGTCGTGACCTTCGACAAGGAGGACAAGATCATCATCATCTCCAGCCGGCGCATCCCCAAGGGGGAGGAGGTCAGTGAGGGCCTCAGGGGGTGCTGAGGGGTCCTTGGGGCACCCAGGGAGGAGGGCTGGAGGTGGCAGGGCTGAGCTCCGTGCTTTGGGTGACTCCTCGTTCCCTCCCAGCTCACCTACGACTACCAGTTCGACTTCGAGGACGATCAGCACAAGATCCCCTGCCACTGTGGAGCTTGGAATTGCAGGAAGTGGATGAACTAACTGGGAAAAAGGGGCTGGGGGCTGCCACCCCCGCCTCAGAGACCTCGCCGAGCCCCCCAGGGCTGCAGGAGGTGCCAGGGGCAGCCAGGCACTGAGGGAGAGCAGCGGCTGCAGCGCTGCCGGCCCTGCCCGAGCGGGACGGACGGACAGATGAACTGGCAACTCAGGGTTTTCTTTGCTTCGTCCTGCGAGGAAACAAAAAGGAGTGGGGGGGCTCAGAAACGCCCCCTTCACCACCCCCTGCCCGCCTCCCTCATGGGAGAGCCACGGGGGAGCAGCACCGGGCCCAACGCGGCCGGAGCGATTGTGCGGAGCTGGTCTGGATATAACTATTATTTTATTTTATTTTATTTTATTTTTTGGTTTTTTTTTTCTTTTTTTTTTTTTAGAAACTAATAATATTTGCTCGCTAATTACCAAGGTAACACAGACTCCTTGAGCTCGACAATCCGGGCTCTGCCCCGCGTGGCGGCCAGAGCTCGCTCGGTTCCTTTGATCTCTTTTTGTTTGTGCGTGTGGACGAGACCCCGGAGCGGCGGCGGGATGCAGCCAAGACCCCGACAGACACAAGGAGCTTCTGCACCCAAACCTACCTCATTTTAAGTGTTAGATTTGTTTCTTTTTATTTGTTGTTGTTTTTAAATGTGAGCCCCCCTCCCCCCCAAGTGGGGGGGGTCTTTCCCTCTCCCTCGGGCTCCAGAGGACGCGGCTTCCCCATGTCCCCCTCCTCAGATGTGGCCCTTG
>VWZP01010957.1:8268-27681 GCA_013396995.1 Dicaeum eximium | reverse complement strand
AGAGTTGGTGTTGTTCAGCCTAGAGAAGAGAAGGCTCCAGGGAGACCTTATTGCAGCCTTTCAATATATAAAGGGGGCAGAGAGGTACTTTTTGCCAGAGCTTATGCTGATGGAAAAAGGAAAAATAGTTTTAAACTGAAAGAGGGAATGTTTAGATTTAGGGATCAGGAGCATAGCTGAAATGCTTGTACACCAATGCACTCAGTATGAGAAACAAACAGGATGAACATGTAGTGTGTTGACTTTGGCTGAATGTCAGGTGCCCATCAAGTCACTTTATCACTCTTCCTTCCCAGTGGGACGGGGGAGAGAAAATAAGATGGAAAACAAGTAATAAGCTGAGATAAGGCAGCTTACTGAAATAAAAGCAAAAGTTTGCATGGACATAAGCAGAGAAAAAAAAAAGTTTATTCTCTACAGTGAGTGATGTTTAGACACTTCCCAGAAAGCAGGTCTTCAGTACATGAAGTGGTTGCTCTGGAAGACAAACATAAATAACGAATGCCCACCATTCTTCCTCCCTCCTTTAGCTTTTATATTTAAGCTGACATTATATGGTATGGAATATCCCTTTGGTTAATTTGGGTCAGATGGCCTAGTTGTGTCCCCTCCCAGGATCTTGCCCACTCCCAGCCCCTTGATGGGGAGGGACAGGATGTTGGGGAGACAGCGCTGATGCTGTGCCAGCACTGCTCAGCAGCAGCCAAAACACTGGTGTGTTATCAACACCTTTTCAGCTCCCAATGCAAAGCACAGCACTGGGAGGGCTGCTATGGGAAAATGAATTCCAGTTCAGCCAGACCCAATACACATGCTTGACCACCCTAAGAGTAAAAAAAAATTTATTTCTAAGAAGCTATGCTAAGGCACATGGAGGACAGGGAGTTGATTTGGGACAGTCAGCATGTCTTCCCCAAGAGCAAGTACTGCCTGACCAACCTAGTGGCCTTCTATGATGGAGTGACTCCATCAGTGGACAAGGGAAGGGCTACAGATATAATTTATTTGGACTTTTCTAATGATGCCTTTTCACTGGCTCTAAAATCATGAGCCAGACACAGGGTGATAAAAAGGGGTTACCTTTATAAGGATCCTTTGGTGCACAATTCACCAGGTGGAAAAGTATACATAATTTGGGTTTCTGAATTTCCTAGCAGCACTCCTGCTAAGGTTCTTCTTCCCAAAGGAAAAACTTTGCTTTCCCAGCGGAAATTTCTATAAACAATCTCTGTATTCTCAAAATAACACCCGTTGTTTTTCTACCCTGCTCCACAATATGGAGATATGGGTCTCTCTCTCTTTCTCTCTTTCAACCAATGATATAGGGAGTTGTTATCACTGACGTCTAGGCATTTTTGTACTAAGCACTAAGAAGAAAGCACTGTACTAAGATTGTACTACGCTGCATTGTACTAGGCATTAAGCCTCAGCCTGAACATGGAGTCATTCATAACAAAACCTTCTTAAGCTTTCTGATATTGCAGTCAAAGTCCATATGCACAAGGGAAACAACCACCACAATAAATGGTGACCCCTTGTGAAAGAACAAACAACAGAAACATAATTGGTGAGGTAATTCCTCCTTAGTTCGACCCTTTTTTCAAATTCTCCCTCCTCTAGATAGTGTTATAAATGAATGCTCCAATATAGCCGAATTAGTAATTAATAATAACAATATTTTATTTTGCGACCACGTTACAGTCACGGATAGACCCGATGGAACAGAGTCGGACTGGTTTCGACGCTGGGTGATCTCCTCTGCTACAAACCTGTCGGAATCACAAAGCTGGCTCAGTGCCTTCTAATTTTATACAGTTTTTTCAGCCTGAGGCTGCAATTCCCCAACTCTGTTCATATTTATTAGATTTCTTTCCTTGGTGTACAGATGGACAAAAGGCTTCCTGGTCGACTGATGGTTTCTTCTTTCAGCGTCTGTGGCCGGTGATGGTGGTCGTTGAAGTCCTTTCTAGTTTCTAGGAATCCTTGATGGGTGGCCGAGATGCGGTGATATGTGGCTGATCAGCGGTGTCCGCCAGTGTTTAGATTTTACAGGAAAAAACATCAGTATTCATAATCCCTCCGTATTGTGGGAGCCAACCTTTTCTGTACCCCTTTGTCTAGCTCTGGGAAATGGTTTCCCCCTTCTTGGTGAGTCTAGTCTCAATAGCTCCTGAGTTTCAGCTACTGATGCCTATCTTACATCTGCCTGTTTCTTTGTTGGGCTTGGATGGGTCATTGCCCTGCCAAGCCGATGTTTTCTCTTGTTAATTTCTTTTTACCCGTGTGTGTCCCACCCAGATGTGAGGCAAAACGCAGCAAGCTGTCCCTGCTAAAGTTTCAAACCTTTGGATTTTTGTAATTTTGTTTTAATANCCCAGATGTGAGGCGAAACCCAGCAAGCTGTCCCTACTAAAGTTTCAAACCTTTGGATTTTTGTAATTTGGTTTTAATATCAACATCTTTAATATTTCTATTTCTAAAAAAACACAAATTTGACCTGATCATTTATAACAATATGGACTAAACTCTGTTTATGAAAATGTGTCTCGAAGAGCTGGTTTCAACCTTGGTTCCCAGGAAGAACCAAGATAGGAAAGGAGCCTTGTATCCCCAGCTTGGAGCCCCTGGAATGTGCTTTGTATTTTTACCTATCAGGCTATCGAAAAAATACTGGAGCTAACTACAAATACAATAATAGGCTACAGAGCTACAAAGATATGTGTAAAGAATACAGAGGATATATTTTAAAAAAGGGCAAAGAATCAATTTGGCATCAGTAAAGCCTTTGACATGGTCCCTGTCGTGGTTTAAGGCAAATTTGGGAGAAGACCTCCAAAAGGGGCCCCCCAGAAAGCAAATCCAACCGGTTCGGGAAAAGATTTCCTCAGAGAGGAGTGGAAAAGACCCTGTTTATTTCACAGGCAAAGCACTCCCCAGCACAAAACAAAATGAACAATACCCAGTGACAAAAACTCCCCTCTGAAGAGATGACAAATTCAGAAAAGTCTCTCCTGTGGGTGGGGCTGTTATCAATCCCTCCGGCGCTTGGAACGGCTGCCCAGAGTGGGCCCCGGCGGGCCGCAGGTTGCAGGTTTCGGTGCTTCCTCAGGTCTCAGGGCAGAGCAGGTTCGAACAGCTCCAAGAAAACAGATGGAAAAACAGTCCAGGGAAAACTCCTTTGTCTTCGCTAGCTACACTAACTAAAAAGCAGGAGCAACCCTTTTCCGCGCCGTCGTGCCCAGGCAGCACAGCCCAAGGCTACATGTGTGGGAGGGAAGGGCAGTCTCTGATAACAAACTCTGTACTGCTTCTTCTGCCTGTCCTTGCTCTCTGACAGTCTTCAAGGCACAGAATACAACATCTAGCATAAAGAGAACAGACAATTTGGGGATACAAGCATCATAAAGTCATCCCAGGACAGTCCCCCATATCCTTCTCTCTAAATTGGAGAGATGGATTCAGTGGGTGGACTGTTAGGTGGATAAGGAATCGGTTGGACAGTTGCATCCAAAGGGTAGATGGCTCAGAGTCCTGATGGACATCAGTGACAAGTGGTATCCCTCAGGGGATTGGGACCAGTGTTATTTAGTATCTTCATCAATGACAGACAAAGGGATCGAGTATACCCTCAGCAGAATTGCAGACAACACTAAGATGAGCGGTGCAGTTGACACACCTGAAGAATGGGATGCCATCCAGAGGAACCTGGACAAGTTTGAGAACCAGGCCCATGAGAACCTCATAAGACTTAACAAGACCAAGTGCCGGTGCTGCACCTGGGTAGGGGAAAACCCGGGTGTTAATATAGACTGGGGGATGAACTGATTGAGAACAGCCCTGCTGAGAAGGACTTGAGGGTGCTGGTGGATGAGAGACTGGACATGAGCTGGCAATGTGCGCTTGCAGCCCAGAAAGCCAGCTGTCCTTGGGCTGCATCAAAAGCAGCAGGGTCAGAAANGCCATCCAGAGGAACCTGGACAAGTTTGAGAACCAGGCCCATGAGAACCTCATAAGACTTAACAAGACCAAGTGCCGGTGCTGCACCTGGGTAGGGGAAAACCCGGGTGTTAATATAGACTGGGGGATGAACTGATTGAGAACAGCCCTGCTGAGAAGGACTTGAGGGTGCTGGTGGATGAGAGACTGGACATGAGCTGGCAATGTGCGCTTGCAGCCCAGAAAGCCAGCTGTCCTTGGGCTGCATCAAAAGCAGCAGGGTCAGAAAGTCGAGGGAGGTGATTCTGCCCCTTTACTCCACTCTGGTGAAACTGTTTTGGATCAAGTCAGGGCTTTAGACAAGCCCTGCCTTAGGCTCAGATTTTTGGCAGCAGCTCTACTTCAGTGACCCTCACCTAAATCACTCTAGCTCCCAAGTTCTTAAGAATGGCTGATTAGGTCTATTGTAAAATGAGTTATTTATTGAATAGATATGAGGTAACAGACAAAAGGCCTTAGAATTACTTACTGCACAGTATAGACTAAAAGAACTACGAGTAGATTACATAAAACAGTGCATGACATAAAGGTACCTATATTATAGCTAGCAAAGAAATATTATAGATTAGGAGTCAATGTAACTTACTACCGAATTGACAATAGTGTACACANTTACTACCGAATTGACAGTAGTGTACACAGTCCTTTCACTCAGCTGCCAGGAGAGTAACCCATAATTCACGGTAGGAGAAAATAGTAGATGGGACTCCGCAGTGGTGGTGAATTCTTCCCACAGCGACCGCAGCCTGTCTTCCCTCCGAGAGCGAGAGAGAGCTGGGAGTTGAGCCCAACCCCTCNAAATATTATAGATTAGGAGTCAATGTAACTTACTACCGAATTGACAATAGTGTACACAGTCCTTTCACTCAGCTGCCAGGAGAGTAACCCATAATTCACGGTAGGAGAAAATAGTAGATGGGACTCCGCAGTGGTGGTGAATTCTTCCCACAGCGACCGCAGCCTGTCTTCCCTCCGAGAGCGAGAGAGAGCTGGGAGTTGAGCCCAACCCCTCACCCCCAGCCAAAATCTCATGGTATCTCTGCCCTTCCAAAGAGAAAAGCCCCTAGCTAAGGGGCTGCAGCCAGCTGCACCTCTTCCCCCCACTTTGGACACTTGTCTCTCTTTAGTACTGGTCATTAATATCTCTTAGCAACAAATGGGAGAAAATTCCCTGAGAGAAAAAGAAAAAAAAAATGAAAAAAATTCTAACCTCCCACAAAGATTAACTGGTTAATGAGGCCCAAATGTTTAATAGTTGGAAAGAATTGTGTAAAATTGCTGCTGTTCCTTTGACTTTTCTACTCCCTTCACAAATCCTTTCACAAATTGTAGTTCTATTTGTTTTTCCTTCTTTTTCATAATAACACTGTACATATTGCTGTCCAATTTAAAATTTCACTCTGCTGAACTAACTGAATGTCTTAAAATACAAATGAGCTCAGAATTTCAAGCTTCAGCCAGAGAATTTCAGTGAATTTGAAATCAAAGCAAAGCATTTATAGGATTCCTGTATATAGGACCCTCTTGGCTGACATTTTTTTGTAATCTTTAGTTTTGTAATGTACACAGTTGTGGTTTAACCCCAGCCAGCAACTAAGCACCACACAGCTGTTCATTCACTCCTTCCCTGCAGTGGGATGGGGAAGAGAATTGGGAAAAATGGTTTGACAGTTGGACTTGACAACTGCTGAGGTTGAGGGTTGGACTTGATGATCTTAAAGGTCTTTTTCAACTTTGATGATTCTATGATTCAGTGATTCTATGAATAGTAAACCTCTTGGGTTGAGATAAAGAAAGTTTACTAAGATAAAAAAGGAAAAAAGTTTACTAAGATAAAAAAAGGAAGAGAAAAAAATAGAATATACAAAACAAATTATGCAAAATGCGATGGCTCATCACTTGCTGACTGATGCCCAGCCCATCCCTGAGCTGTGATTCCAGCCCCCTGGTGAACCTCTCCCAGTTTAAATGCTGAGCATGACATCACAGAATGTTAAGGGTTGGGAGGGGCCTTAAAGATCATCTAGTCCCAAGTCCCCTGCCATGGACAGTGACACCACCCACTAGATCACATTGCTCAAGGCCTTATCCAGCCTGGCCTTGAACACTGCCAGGGTTGGGGCATCTAAAACATCCCTGGGCAACCTGTTCTGGTGCCTCACCACCTTCACAGTAAATAATTTCTTTCTTATGTCTAACCTAAATTTCTCCTCTTTCAATTTGTACCCATTACTCCTTGTCCTATCATTACAGTCCCTGATGAAGAGTCCCTCTCCAGCTTCCCTGTAGGTCCCTTCAGGTACTGGAAGGTTACTATGAGGTCTTCACACAACCTTCTCTTCTCCAGGCTGAATAGCCCCAACTTTCTCAGCCTGTGTTTGTAGGGGAGGTGCTCCAGTCCTTCTTATCAACTTCATGAACTTCCTCTGGACTTGCTCCAACAGTTCCATGCCCTTCTTATGTTGGGGGTACCAGAACTGTACTCAGTACTCCAGGTGGGGTCTTACAAGAGATGAGTAGAGGGGGAGAATCACCTCCTTCAACCTGCTGCCAATTCTCCTTTTGATGCAGCCCAGGATGTAGTTGGCTTCCTGGGCTGTGAGCTCACACATGGAATATCCTTTTTGTCAGTTTGGGTCAACTGTCCTGGCTGTGCCCCCTCCTAGCTTCTTGTGCACCCCCAGCCTTCTTGATGGCTGGACATGAGAAGCTGAAAAGTTCTTGATTTAGTATAAGCACTACATAGGAACAACTAAAACATCAGTGTGTTATCAACATTATTTTCATCCTAAATCCAAAACACAGCACTGTATCAGCTTCTAGGAAGAAAATTACTTCTATTCCAGCTGAAAACAGTATACAAAATAAATGTCATATTAAAAAAAAAAATCCAGCTTTGACTGGAAGATTTTAAAAGTTAAAACAGTTTTAAAAATTACTGTATAATATACTAATACTTGAATGAGATCTTCCTCTCATATCTTCAATTTTTGTCATACTTTTCTTCACCCATCTTCAGATGGGGCTAAAACCATTTTCTGTTAAGTTTAATGAATACTTATTTTAACAGTGAGTCCAAGTTAATTACTCAGTACTTTGATATATGAAATGTTATTTTGTGTAGATGCGGGGGTTTTTTGCCGATCTTGTTAAGTTTGGTTAGAGCAACTGTACACTCTTTTATACAATGATGTTTCCCTCACTTAAACAATTCAAATAAATAACTACTACTTCTTTTATTTTCTTTTCCTGAAGTCGAACAACTTATCCTTATACGGAAACCCAGATGTATAGCCAAAACACTGGGGGAAATTACTTCGAAGGAAGTTCTGCACAGGCAACTACAGTGGTCTCCTCTCATAGTATGGTGGGCACCGGAGGGATTCAGATGGGTGTTGCAGGAGGACAGCTCATTAGCAACTCAGGAGGGACCTATCTGATTGGCAATTCAATGGAAAATTCTGGTCATTCAGTGACTCATACAACACGGGCCTCCCCAGCTACAGTAAGTACTTCAGAACTATGTTAAATCTTTGGGGATATTTCTTAATCACTATGATGTTCTGGCATGCTGACATGTTTCTGTAGCAAAAAGCATATTATGTTGGCAGAATCAGTAATACGTGACTTTGTCTTGCAAGTATTTACATTTAGTTTAACTCTGTACATGTAAATAGTATAGTGCTGTCATGGTTTAATCCCAGCTGGCAATTAAGCACCACACAGACACTCACTCTCACCCAGTGGGATGGGGAAGAGAATCAGAAAAATAAAAAGGAGAAAACTCATGGGTTGACATAAAAACAGTTTATTAATTCTAAAATGGAAACAATAGTGATAATACTGATAGGAATAAAAAAATTATAAGGAAAAGAAAAAAATAACAAAGAGAATGCAAATAGAATCCAAGAAAGACAAGTGATGCAAATGAAAGCAATTGCTCACCAACCAACTGAGCCAGTCCAGCTGCCCAGTCAGTCCCCAAGCAGCGGCCCCCCTGCCAATGTCTCCCCTAGTTTTATTGCTGAGTGTGCCATCATATGGTATGGAATATCCCTTTGGTCAGTTAGGGTTAGCTATCCCAGCTGTGTTCCCTCCAGACTTCTTGTCTACCCCCAGCCTACTCACTGGTGGGGCAGCGTGAGAAGCAGAAAAGGCCTTGACTCTGTGTAAGCCCTGCTCAGCAATAACTAAAACATCCCTGTGTTATCAACACTGTTTTCAGCACAAATCCAAAACACAGCCCCATACCAGCTACTGTGAAGAAAATTAACTCTATCCCAGCCAAAACCAGTGCAGTTCACTGGGGATGCTTGCATGCATGCATAAGAATGTGGATGAGACTGACAATCTTGCTACAACCTCCTTTCAGGTAGTTGAAGAGAGTGATAAGGTCTCCCCTGAGCCTCCTCTTCTCCAGGCTAAACAACCTCAGCTCCCTCAGCCCCGCTCCTCATATGACTTACTCTCCAGACCCTTCACCAGCTTCCTTGTCCTTCTCTGCACCTCAATATCTTTTCTTGTACTGAGGGGCCCAAAACTGAACACAGTATGGGCAGGGACATGTTACACTAGATCAGGTTGCTCAAAGACCTGACCAACCTGAGCTTGAACACTTCCAGATGTGGGGCATCCACAACTTCTCTGTGCAATCTGTTTCAGTGTCTCACCACCCTCATTGTAAACAGTTTTTTATGTATAATCAAAACCTACCCTCTTTCAGTGTTCAATCACTGCCCCTTGTCCTACTGCTACAGGCCCTACTAGAAATTTTGTCCCTGTCTTTCTTATAAGACCTCTAAGTATTGAAAGACTACCTAGAGCCTTCTCTTCTCCAGGCTGAAAATCCCCAGTTCTCTCAGTCTTTCCTCATAGGAGAGGTGTTCCAGCCTTCTAATCATCTTTGTGTCCCTCCTCTGGAACCACTCTAACAAGTTTTTCTTGTGCTGGGGACCTCAGAGCTGAATGCAGTACTCTAAGTGGGGTCTTACAGGAGCAAAGTAGGGAAGGAGNAATCTGTTTCAGTGTCTCACCACCCTCATTGTAAACAGTTTTTTATGTATAATCAAAACCTACCCTCTTTCAGTGTTCAATCACTGCCCCTTGTCCTACTGCTACAGGCCCTACTAGAAATTTTGTCCCTGTCTTTCTTATAAGACCTCTAAGTATTGAAAGACTACCTAGAGCCTTCTCTTCTCCAGGCTGAAAATCCCCAGTTCTCTCAGTCTTTCCTCATAGGAGAGGTGTTCCAGCCTTCTAATCATCTTTGTGTCCCTCCTCTGGAACCACTCTAACAAGTTTTTCTTGTGCTGGGGACCTCAGAGCTGAATGCAGTACTCTAAGTGGGGTCTTACAGGAGCAAAGTAGGGAAGGAGAATTACCTCATTTGACCTGCTGGCCATGCTTCTTTTCATTCAACACAGGATGTGATTGTGTTTCTGTGCTGCAAGTGCACATTGCCAGCTCATGGCCAGTTCTTCGTCCACCAGTGCATCCTCAAGTACTTCTCCACAGAGCTGCCCTCAATCTGTTCCTGCTGGCAATGCTCTTCCCAATGCATCCCAGGATACCATTTGCCTTCTCGGCCACAAGGGCACTGCTGGCTCATGGGCAGCTTGTTGCCCACCAGGACCCCCAGGCCCTTCTCTGCAGAGCTGCTTTCCAGCAGGTTACCCCCAGCCTGTACTGGTGCTTGGGGTTATTCTTTACCAGGTTCAAGACTATGTACTTGCCTTTGTTGAATTTCAGACAGTTCTTCTCTGCCCATCTCTCCAGTGTGTTGAGATCCTTCTGAATGGCAGCATAACACTCTGGAGTATCTGCTACTCCTCACAGTTTTGTATGGTCAGCAAACCTGCAGTGAAGGCACTCTATCCCTTCATCCAAGTTATTGATGAATAAGCAAAATAATATTGGACTCAATACTTTTCAGGACAATGCGTTTCATGATCTTACCAGGCTGGAGGTGAGGCTGACTGGTCGGTTGTTTCCAGGGTCCTCCTGTTTACCTTTTTTTAAAATGGGTACAAGGTTTCCCTTTTTCCTGCCACCAGGGTTTCCTGACTGCCATGACAAATATAATGCAGAATGACTTGGCAACTGTATCAGCCAATTCCCTCAGGACCCTGGCATGCATCTTGTTGGGTCCCATGGACTTGTGTGCACTCAGGTTCCTCTGGTGGTCATGAACTGATCTTCTCCTATGATGGGAGGGACTTCTTTCCTCCAGTTCCTGCCTTGAGGTTTGGGGCTTGAGATATGTGGGAAGAGAGATTTTCATTGAAAACTGAGGCAAAAAAAATTGTTGAGTACCTAAGCCTTTTCCATGTCACTTGTCAGCAGTTCTCCTGTGCTATTTATCAGGCTGGAGAAAAGAATACATTTTCTTTAATATTTCTTTTCTGGCCAATGTACCTGTAGAAGCCCTTCTCATTCTTTGCATCCCTTGCCAAATTCAGTACNGAATGACTTGGCAACTGTATCAGCCAATTCCCTCAGGACCCTGGCATGCATCTTGTTGGGTCCCATGGACTTGTGTGCACTCAGGTTCCTCTGGTGGTCATGAACTGATCTTCTCCTATGATGGGAGGGACTTCTTTCCTCCAGTTCCTGCCTTGAGGTTTGGGGCTTGAGATATGTGGGAAGAGAGATTTTCATTGAAAACTGAGGCAAAAAAAATTGTTGAGTACCTAAGCCTTTTCCATGTCACTTGTCAGCAGTTCTCCTGTGCTATTTATCAGGCTGGAGAAAAGAATACATTTTCTTTAATATTTCTTTTCTGGCCAATGTACCTGTAGAAGCCCTTCTCATTCTTTGCATCCCTTGCCAAATTCAGTACCAGCTGTGCCTTAGCTTTCCTGATCCCATCCCTACACATTTGGGCAGCATCCCTATATTCTTTCCATGTTCCCATGTCCCTGTTACCACAGCCTGTGCATTTCCTTCTCGTACTTTAGGTTTGACCAGGAGGTCCTTACTAGGCCGTTCTGGTCTCCTGCTTTCCTTGCCTGATCTCTTGCATGTGGGAATCAAGAGTTCTTGTGCTCTAAGAATAATGTCCTTGAAGAGCTGTCAACTGTTCAGCTCCTTTATCCCTGAGGGCAGTTTCCCAGGGAGTCCCATCCACTAATTCCTTAAACAATTGAAATTTTGCTCTCTTAAAATTCCAAGTCCTGACTCTACTAGTCACCTGGCCCATATCCCTCAAGATTGTGAATTCCACCAGGGCATGATCACTGCAGCAAGGGCTGCCACCAGTCTTAAGAACTCTAATGAGTTCTTGACATTTCTAATTAATTTAAGGCTCTTGATATTTAGGGTTAAACTCATACAAGCAATAGTCAGTTGAAACCTAAACAGTTCAGCTTAAACTGTGACATCAAACACATGATGCTTTAAATTTACTAGAAGATTTAAATAAACCAGATAAACTAGAGCAACACACCAGTTCAATTTTTCTTGTTTTTTACCTGGTACATTTCACTTTTAATCCTAATTCTACCTGCACTATCATAATATTTTTTTCATACTTGTATAGACAATTTAAGGGATTACAATAATATGTAGCCAGACCTGCTTCTTAATGTAATACTCATCAAATGTATTCAAATATTTTGAATTAATCTTGGATAATTTTCACATGAAGACAAATGAACCAGGCATGGGCTTTTTATAACCTCTGACACTTTTGCCATATCAAGATTTAGCTCTGTTTCCCTGTTTACAATAAACAACTTCATTTTGTTTTATTCACTGTCACTAATCAAATAATTACATTTTTGTAACTAGCAAATTAGTTGTAACATTTATAAGATTTTAGCTCTTCCTGATAATTCAATTAATACATTGTAGCAATTTGAAATTATATCACATGTATCCTGCTTGAATGATGAGTCTGGGTGGGTTACTGATGGTTAATGTCAGAGGACTGGCAGCTATAGCAAAGACAAATTAGAAAATTAACTCCCCTATAAATAATAGAATTTAAATCACCCTGCAATTTTTACTATATGTAAATGTTTTAAGGATTGTTCTGATAAAATTTGCATTGTAATACCGACGTTTCCTAATGTCAAAACTTTCAAAATGCATATATAGTTATTAAATTAAAAAATGTATTATGCTTGTCAGCCTGGAAGGAACTCCCATCTATTAGTTCTGGGTTTTTTTAGCAAGCATTAAGGTAGATATGCAATCACTGTTATTCATCAGTCATCATTATCCATAGGAACTATTACTTAGAAATTTATCTTATTCCAGTCATGCTTGTGCACATCAAAAGGTACATGGAAATATAAACAAAGCCAATATGAATTAATTAATTAGTTAATACTTCTGAATTAATGAATGAATACTCCTGGTACTAAATACAGTGTGCTAAGCATTCTCCTAATGGAAAGAAAGCATGGTACTTTTCTAAAATAAACAATTTGATAATGGAGTGGGAGAAAAAGAATAACAGCCACAAATAAGGAGGGCCAATAGTAATGTCAAATCCTGATAGTATAGTTTTGGAGGAAGTATAGTTCTTCTAAGAGAAAAAAAAAATGTGTAAGCTTCCATAGCCTTATTTTAAGCTGGAGTAGTTGTGATTTGGAAAGTAGTTTGAAATAAGATTTTATTTATTCAGCCAACCTCTTTCTAGGTAAAGGAATTTTTTCCTTTTTTCCTCACCCCTCTGGTAATTGGCAGAACAGTTTTTATAGCTGAATTCATGCTAAAATGAACAAACTGCTTCAGATTAAAAAAATCAGAGATACATGGGTCTTTATGTTATACTGGAAAATTAAATCACCTAGTCTGACCTTTTAATCATACATCCCTGACATTTTTATTCAGATATTCTGAACACCATGACTTGTTTGGTGAAAAAGGCATTCAGTCTATGTTTCCAAACACAAGAAGGTGAATAATCTGTTTAATCAGTCAGTCAAATGTTCAAGTACTACCACTCCTAAAAATGTGAGTCAATTATGAATTAACTAGTGGGGTGGAAGTTTAGAGGATTTGGGGGGGTCTTGTACTCTCATTTACCTCTGTCCCCCAAGACTCTGCCTCCTCATTCATTCTGCTCCATATCTGTGAAGCACCATGACTTGTTTCTATCCCTTTCTGGGAAAAGACATAAGTTTCAGTGTTGCACAGTAGATAGAATTACATATATGTCGTACTCTGCCCCTGGGAGCCTGTCGTAGTTTGAGCTTAACGGAAGTGAAGAATTGTAAGCGGCTCTGTGAGAGATACATGTTCNTCAGTGAGAAAAAAGTCAAGCCCTGATGGGAGGGGTGAGGAGATGTTTTGAAAGCCTGTTGTGAGTTATGGAAAAAAAACTCTTTTCTATTTGTAACACACAAAGACTGCTGGGGAGATGAAAAGTTCAAATTTGAGCAAGGGGGGTCTCCAAGTTAAAGTGAGCAGTTGATGCAGTTGCTGTGATCCCATAAGAAACTTGAACAAAGAAGATTTAATTCTGTGCCCCCAGGAGAGAAAAAAAAGACCTCTGTTGTCTAAGATGATCCTTTGAGAGAAGAGAAGGAAAACCTTTGCTCTTTTGTACAGCTCATCTTTAAACACAGAAATCCCAAAGTTGTGGCCCACTTCATAGCTCTGGGAAGGCTGTGGAGGAGGGAAAAACCTCACGAAATAAGTTTCCCCAGGCGGGTGCTAGTGGGGACATTTAGGGCCACAAAAAACCTGTTTTCTTTTCTCTTATAAAAAAGTTTTCTATAACATGAAGAAGGAAAACTTCTCTCCCTGAGAGAGTTGAGGAAAGACTATTTTATTAGTAGACTGACTAGAATTTTAAGTTTTATTTTTTTACATTGACAGTGAGAAAAAAAATAGTTGTGGGGGGGAGGAGAAGTGTCTGAAGGGTTTGTTTTTGATTCTTACCTTTTTTTTTCCTTTTTAGTTACTGTTAATAAACTATCTTTATACTCTCTTGAAATGTTAAACTTACTTTACCCTTCTCCTGCTCCTATCTCACAGCAAAAAAGCACTCTAGTGATTAACCAGCACTGAAACCCACCACATTTAGTAGTACATTAGCCAAGAAAAAATTTAAATTAAGAAAATTTCAGAATTAACGAACTAAAACCACTACAGAGCCCCATACAGCCCGCACTGGACTTCCAGAAAATCCCCATGAGACTAAGGTCAGACACACTCGCATCATTTACATTCTGGCCTCATATGCTTCTATTGCTCATTTCTCTCTAGCTTTCAGCCATTATCTTGTGTTGTGTTAAAAATTTTAAATTGCATTTAAAAATTAAATTTAAAAAGCCCTGTAGCACCTAGTATTTTGTTTCTAGTTTTGTCTCCTTATGCATTTATTCAGTAGATCACATACCTATAACAGCATGCTATATTTAGTGTATTCATTACAAACAAATAGTTTCTGAAATAACTCTTTGTGGTGGGTTGGCCTAGCCACCAGGTGCCCACCAAGACACTCTCAATCCCACTTCTCAACAGTCTGTTTTGCCTCTGACCATAACTGGTGAGTGATCTCGCTGTCTTTATTTCAACTCATAAGCTTTTTTCATATTTTTTCCCCCTGTCCAGCCGAGGAGGAGTGTTAGAGCAGCTTGGTGGGCACTTGGAGGCCAGCCAAGGTCAACCTTCCACACTTTCAAAGGCAAATCAGACTTGACTTGGTGAAATTATTTTAATTTATTGCCAATTAAACAGAGCAGGATAATGAGAAATAAGAGCAAATCTAAAAACACCTTCCACCCATCCCTCCCTTCTTCCCAGGCTCAGCTTCGTTCTCAACTTTTCTACTTCCTTCCTTAGAGCAGCACAGGGGGACAGGGAATGGGGGTTGCCATCAGTTCATAACACTTTGTTTCTACCTTTTCTTCCTCTTCATGTTCTTGTCCTGCTCTAGCATGGGGTCCCACCCAGAGGAGACAGTCCTTCATGAACTTCTCCAATGTGGGCATTCCCACTGGCTGCAGTTTTTCACAAACTGCTCCAGGGTGGTTATTTTTTTCCATGGGGTGAAGTCCCTAAGGAATGGACTGCTCTAGCATGGGTCTCCCACAGGGTCACAGGTCCTGCCAACACACCTGCGCCAGCATGTGCTCCTCTCCACAGGCCACCATTCCTGCCAGGAGCTTCCTTTAGGACACATCCACCTTGTCCATTGTGGGGTCCTCCACAGGCTGCAGGTGGATATCTGCTCCACTGTTAACCTTCATGGACTGCAGGGAAATCTCTGTTCAGATGCCTGGAGCATTGCTCCCCACTTCCTTTACCGATCTTAGTGGCTGCATAATTTTGTTTCTCACATATTCTCACTTCTAGCTGCATATAAATATGCTTGCACAGAGGCTCTAGCAACATCACTGTCCCAGATTTGGCCAGTGGCGGGTCTTGTCTTGGAGCTGGCTGGAACTGTCTCTGACATGAGAACAGCTTCTAGTGCCTTCTCTCAGAAACCATCCCTGCACTGCCAGGTCTACCAAAACCTTGCCACATAAACCCAATACACTTGTATGGAAAACTATTCTCATTATTAAAAAAATTGGTCAAAGGAACACAATGATGTTTTGTTTGTGAGGTATTCAAAATTTGATATTGGAGATGCCTCTGAATCCCTTAAGTGAATTTCTGACTGTTCTTTTTCTTTTCTTATGTAAAAATGTATGAAGTAGGTCAAACATGACTAGCCACTGCTATCATTACAGTTCAAATCTTAGTGGCATGGTGTTAGCACTTTTCTAGAGTAGTGGATTTCTGTGTGTCTGTTGTGGTTTAACCCCAGCCAGCAACCAAGCCCCACACAGCCACTCACTCCCCCACCAGCAGGATCAGGGAGACAATCAGAAGGGTAAAAGCTGGAGAACTCATGGGTTGAGATAAAGACAGTTTAATAGGGAAAGGAAAAGCCTCACACACAAACAAAGCAAAACAAGGAATTAATTCACTGCTTCCCATGGACAGGGAGGTGTTCAGCCATCTCTAGGAGAGCAGGGCCCTATCATGCATAACAGTGACTTGGGAAGATGAACGCCATTACTCTAAATGTCTCCCTCCCCCCCCTTCCTCCTTCTTCCCCCCACTTTATATATTGAGTGTGATGTCATGTGGTCTGGAATATCCCTTTGGTCAGTTTGGGTCACCTGTCCTGGCTGTGTCTCCTCCCAACTTCCCATGCACGCCCAGCCTCCTTGACAGCTTGGCAGTATGAAAAGCAGAAAAAGCCTTGGCTCTGTGTAGGCCCTGTTCAGCAATAACAAAACCATCTCTATATTATCAACCCTGTGTACAGCTGTTGGGGTTTGACACTGATTAAAACGCCAGGCACCCAGAAGAATTGAATGAAGGGCTCATGAGTTGAGACTGAATTGTCTTTTGAGTACTTAGGGAGAAGGGAGTCATCTGGTATAAACACCAAACATTTTGAATTTTTACCAAGTCATGGATGTTATGTATGCTTCTGCTCCATATGTTTTCCCCATATGCTGTTTTCTGATCATAAGAAATATTTATATTTGTCAGTCAATATGCCTACCCTGTGTGCATGCAGAGTACTGAAGATAACTGTGATGTTTATTTTATGAAATTTAATGGATGCTCATAGCATCTGAAATACCCTCACATCAACATCAGAAAACAAACAAAATAATTAATGCTCCTATTCATTTCTCCCAGCTTTCCTATCTGATTAGGGACAGAAAAGAAGTCCTCAGACTAATTAAACATTTCAGCTGGGAAAGGTGTGAATTTCAGAAGCCATTATTTTCTTGAACTTGTCCATCTTCCCCTTAATTATTATATTAGTTACATTGTTCTGTTTTGGAAGGTAAACAGAAATAAAACAAGTGATACAGTAGCTAAGACCATAACTATGTCTAAGTCTGTCTGTGGATTACCATAAATTTCAGTATTTTCATTATTTGACTGCTGTTCTTACTGAAGGGGACGACACTGTTCCAGTAATTCATTATTTTCTCTCATTCTCCTTTGAATATGAGCTACCGCCTGCTATTTGTGCATCTAGTCCAATATAAGCACTTCTAAAGCTTGTCTGAGTTCTTTTAAAGTTGGCATATATAAAATATCAGATATATTTCATTATCTTATTGTGTATATGTACAAAACCTTTCAATTACTTTTTCATTGTCTTGAGCAAAATCCAGTATAACCTAGCAAAAGCTCTACTACAGTTGCTTAGTCTATGAGAACTTTCAAGAGAATCTTTCACATTTTTCTGGATGTTGGACCTGTGAGTTCTCTTTAGATGGTCACTGATGCTTCATTTTCAAGTCTTTGCATATAGGCAAGTTTGTCTGCCCAATTCAAGGCTGTGGCATGAGTACCTCTTCAGAGGACAGTAGCATTTGTATGAATGCACTGTTTTGAAATATAAGTGGAAAGGATGCTGGAGTTCTCATTTATTTATCATATAACACTTTAATATAGTGATGTGCATAGACCTTGTTTTAGGATTGTCAGTGAGAAAGTAAGAATTGTTACCAGGAAAAGCTATAACAGCAAATACAGTTATTACTAGTACCCAAGACTTAATTACCTGTACTGAATTTAATTTTTTAATACATATTTGATTAATTAATATTTCTTCACAACTTCTTTTGTATTTCACTTGGCTTAAAGCCTACAATGGCAACATTTTTGGAACAGATAAGTTAAAATTTGCTAATTATATAGCAGATAAAAAATTAAAAGGAGCAGATGAAGTTAAAAATAGGTGCCTGTGTAGAGACATAGACTTCTTTTGGACATGTCTTAAACATTAAGATATCATGTAAAGTAGTCTGTTTTACTGTCAGTGAAGAGGGATTTAGAAAGGCAAACAAATATAGATAATGAATTAGAGGATGTTCATGCTAATATCAGTAACTTAGAGCTTAAATTTCTGAGGCTTTTTTTTTTCCTGATGTCCTGACCTCCTCAGAACAACTTAAGTATTTTGTGTATACTTGAATCATGAAGAAAATAAGTTTTCCTTGCCATTGACTTTTAGGAAGGAAGTTTTTAAATGTGAATTGGGGATTTTAAAGTGTTTTTCTATGTATATACTATAAAAACATCTGAGATGTTAATTATATATTGATCTGATAAAATGTTAATGGACAAAAGATACCTTAAAAGTAACAGTTAATAAGATCGCATAAAGGCTGAACATTGTAGGATTTAGCTGACATATAATAATCACAGTTTTGAATTTACTATCCACAGAAATGTTCTACCCTTCTTAACCATTAATGACTACAGCACATAATAAACTAGCATTTTAGAAGGCAATTGAGTGAACTGACGTAGAAGTCTAAATTCACAATTACTATTATTAGCATGCTGTAATTTCCCCACCCATGTTTATATTATTATGTACATTCATGATTATATGTATTAGTAATTAGTAATGCAGATATGTCTAACATGCTTTGGTTGGGGCTGCTGTGGAAATGATAACTTTTTTCAGTTATCAGTCAAAACATTTTATTAAATGACTTTTCATATAGAAATGCTTTTTCAGTAAGAAGAAATGCATGACTGAACATACATTCAAACTGATGGGTGTGTGATATTTTGTCAATTAGCATTCCAGTTGTTAGGCCTGTAACTTGATTGACTGTCCTTAGAAATGTAAGGAATGTAATTAATTAACTTCTATATGTGCATAATATAATTTCAACTATATGTGCATAATTTCAAATGCTCAACTTATTTTTGTAATTTTTTCCACAATGTCAAGGCTACAATTAAAAAAAAAAAAACCACTATTTGGGATAACTACTATTTAATTTGGGATATATGATTAAAAATACTTGCCATTAAAGTTTCTGTTACTTCCCCAACATGCAGGGGACTGTTTCACATAGAACATTTTGAAAGCCTGAGGACTCAAGCCTATCAGAAGCTTAGGATTTTTAAAAATAAAATAAATTTGAATGAGAGAGAACCCAGAAGTAGCTGAAAGTTTTCAAAATGAGCCAGACAAATTATTCATTGTCTAGAAAATCTGCCTTCAAGGTAAGCCATTAACTACACGTTAGAGAAGGTTAAGAGCTGCTTTGTCTGTGGTTAGGTCCCTGCAGGGGAAAAAGTTACCTGATAGTAAAGAGATATTTCAGTAGCAGGTTGTCCTGGTTTAAAAGACAGATGTCTGCCAATGAAGGCAGGAACCCCCCTGGAATGGAAAGATAACCCTCTCCCTCCAAATTATTATGACTTTGAAATTGCAGGGCTTCCAGGCAAATATATGAGAAAATGAATAACAGTTCTTTACTAGACTTTATGTATATATAAAACAAGACAAAACAAACAACAGCAGCAGCAAGAAAAAGAAAAGAAAACCCAATGACAGCCTTTTCCCACCTGTTGAGTTTCCCTTTGATGTAGTAATGACCACAACCAAGCAGGGAGCGCTGTTGGCTCATGTCAAGG
>VWZP01010956.1:162649-217619 GCA_013396995.1 Dicaeum eximium | reverse complement strand
CCTCCTCTTCCTCCTCCTCCCGCAGCCACGATCCGCACCCAGTCGGAGCTGGGCTTGGCACCGGCACCCACTTCTCCCACCGTGTGCCCGGCGGCTGCCTGTGCTGTGCAGTGCCGCGCCGTGCCGTGGAGGAGGAGGAGCGGAGCAGCGCAGCGCTCCCATCTCCGCGGGTGCGGGCGAGTGCGCGGGCGGGCGCGCAGCCCCCATGCCCGGTGGGCGCCCCGCCGCCCGCAGCCCGCCCCGCCCCGCTCGGGAGCATCCCGCCAGCGCTTCGCCGCGGAGGCACCGTCGGCCCTTGGAATTAAAATACTCACCGCGCTGGGCAGCCGAGGGAAAGGGGGAACAGGTAAGTGCTGGCTGCACCTGTGCCTTTCCTCGCCTTGCTTCCCCTTTCCCTTCCCCTCCCGTGTAGGCAGCGGGCGGTCGGAGCGATTGCGGGAAAGGGCTGTGCGCTGTTCCTCCGCACCCGCTCGCCCGGAGCGGCTCCTGCCCGGAGCGGAGCCGCGGCTGTGCGGAGCCCCGGGGGCGGCGCGGCCGCGGCCGCAAGTTTCGCGTTCCCCGGGCTGGGGGCGGCCCGGCCAGCGCGGCTGGGACCGGCCGCGGGAGCATCCAACACCAGGTGTGGCGGGGAAACCATGGAAAGTGAGAGCACTGGGACTATAGGCGCGTGTGCACCTTCTGAGAAATAAGGAAACCATCGCATCACTCTTGACTCTTTGGAGAAGTCTCAAAGACGAGCGGGGAAGTGGGGTGGGGGAAGGGAGGACCACAGACTTGTGCAAAATATAGGCGACCCAAAGTCCTGACTGTCTCAGTCCTTTCTGCCAAACCAAAGCGGCTGTCTTGCTTGGGCTCGAAGTCTGGCAGTGATGCTACGGTGCAAAAGATTACAGAGACAAGGAAATTTCCTGAGTTATTTCCCAGAGCTTTCGTCCTTCTATGTCAAGGATGTTATAGAGTTTGCAAATGTTGAAATTACGGGAGCTGTTTCTTTGATTAGTATTCAGCTGGTAAGGCTAGCTCTGCAGTGCTTGGCTGATGCTGACCCTTCCCCCTCCGCCCCGTCCCCCAATCCATCCACATATCCACACACAGGCATGTCCTGCTTTCCTACAATAGGCTGTGTACACCAGTAGCAAGAGGTTTGTCGTCTGGATCCTCAGACTTCTAGCTGCTAATGGAGGCAAAAATATCCCTTTTTGAGATATGGTTTAGCCTTTATACTGCTTTCAAAAGGTGAAGTAGTTCAGGTGAGCCAAGATTCTACAAACGATGCCTTCCCCGGGATGTGGGAAAGGATGGGAGATGGATAATTGTGATGTGCTCTGATTTTGGGAACTGAAATGCTGATACTTTAATCTTTTCCTCTTGCAAAGATGAAATCTTGTGTTCTGATAGATAACTTGCTCAAGCCAAAACAGAGACTTGAAAGGGCAGAGTATACTTCATAGTCTCTCTAACAAGACATTCTGACTTGCAATTTTTCAGCTAAAACATAGGTGATTGTGCAGCTTTGCAAAAAATAAATTGCTTTTCCAGGACAAATAAATAAATACATAAAAAGGCCAAACTCTTGAGCATAACAGCTTCTGAAACAGTCTCTCCTTGGCATTGATGCTTGACTTTTCCATCTTGATTATATCTACTTATTTTTTCTCTCTTATATTGTTTGAGTTTGCAGGGAATTGTTACTGGGGAAAGCTAGGTACTTTGTTTCTGAGAAAGGTAGGTCTACATAATCTCAGGTGCAGAGCTGTTCAGATGGGCATGAAAGTTGTATAACTAAATTAAGTTTGCTTACTGTGTAGGTTCTGAAGGTACAACAGGTCAACAGATAAAGATCAGCTGTAAAGAGATGCTGATTTTCTCTCAGCAATATTATAACAGTTTTAACGATGCGGAAGTGAAGTGAGGATATTTGGAAATGGTACAATTGTGCCTCATTACAGCTAGTTCAGTGCAACGGGTTTGTTACCATCTTTGGAGGAAAAAAAGAACACAAAACCCACGTAACAAACCCAAAAGAACCATCCAGGGACCAAATGTGCTATTATTTTTAAGTCCTTTTACACAATCTTACAGCTTTTCAGTCTGCAACTACCAGGGGATCTAATCTAGACATCTAGACATGCGTTTATTTCATGGTCATGAAGAAAGGCTAAGTAAAATTTAAAAAACAATTGCAATAAAATCCACACTAAGGGAGGGCCTAGCTCTGATAGCTTTTAATATTAAGTATGTGCAATATCTAGGGTTTGAGTCCTTGATAAATGTTTAAAACTACCAGGAATATTAGAAAAATATCAAAGGTAATAATCTGAGTTACCTCTGCATCTTATAAATGCGTGTCAGTTAATGTGAGTGAAAATACAAACATCAGTAATGTATCCTATTTTCTCGCAAAAAGCCATTAAAGATTGCAGTTTTAATCAAGGAACATTTCACCCTTTTAATGGCAGACTTTACTGTAATTAAAGGCTGATGTGGGTCATTAGAATAGTGTTAAAAGTCAGATGACAGCCTCACAACTCTCCTAAGTCTACTTTAATTGATTTAATAGCAAGGCACTATTGATTATTTGCTAT
Organism: Dicaeum eximium; assembly: GCA_013396995.1. NCBI lineage: Eukaryota > Metazoa > Chordata > Aves > Passeriformes > Dicaeidae > Dicaeum > Dicaeum eximium. The sequence continues at coordinate 215,034 of VWZP01010956.1, read as the reverse complement.
TGATTTAATAGCAAAATATTCTTCTTTTTTCATGTAAAAGGGTAATTGTAAAGCATTTGTACAACTGCAGATTAACTGTAAATTTTCCGATGAGAAGAATGGATACAACATAGATTTTCACCTATCCTTTTCATGTATGACTATGTATATGTACATGTGCCCACATTTTTCTATGTTTCTTCAACAGTCAGAGACTTGACTGAAGAAAATCATTATTAATGCAAGACCTTATATTGTTCTACTCCAACTTAAATTCCTACTTTGGTATAAACCTGGCTAAGCCTTTTCTCAAAGGGATTCAACTCACAAATTGATTCCAATGTGTGATGAAAATAGAAAATATTTTAAATTTCAATAGGTTTACAGATGAATATACTGCTTGGGAGTCAGTCCTACTGATGTCTAGTAAGTTTTTGTGTGTGTTTTCAGTCTATTGACTTCAGTATCTGATGTGTTCAGCGGTTCTTCAATGAAGGCCTTTCTTGAGCCATTCCTTTTCCTTTAGTTTATCACACACATATTTTTTTCATGTACACTTTCATGCTACAACTGGGTATTGTTTTCTTGTGGCAATAAAAATCATTAAATTCTGTCTGAGGAAGGGTGCATAAAATAGATGGTTACTTCAGTTCTTCCTGTCAAACCAGGCTTAACTCTAAGCAGTAATGCAGGAGTGCCTCCTCTGGGAATTCAGCAGTTCTGCAAGAAAGTCATCCCTAGGCATTATGTGACGTTCTTCAGCTGAAATGAGGCTGCAGAAATTGAGCTTGTAGAAATTTAAATATTTGCCTTGATTGGTCCCAGATCCACAAATACTGCTGGCGTTTCTTTTCAATAACTGATCAAATTAGCATAATCCTTCACAGCAACTTATATCTTTCAAATGTACCATGGCAAGGTAAAAAACCAATTAAACTCTTTTACATGGAGAAAATGATATTAGGAAAAAAAAAATCTTTCTTCTGTTAATTTTACATGGGGAAAAAAACAAACTTACCAAGAACCTAAACAATTTGACACTCTAGACACGTGCAATCTTATGATCAACTGCAGAGTAGTATAAAAGACCAAAAGCTGTTGCCTGGTTTTCTTAATGAATTTTTTTAAGCCATATAATTTATTGCAGCGTGCCTAGTGTTTTTTTGGTCGTCTCATCAGGTCCTTTCACCTGAGTCAGAGGGTATTGGAGCCAGTTTAGTGTAACAGTGCCATATGTTTAGAGCAGTGATAGTTTTTTGCTTGATAACCAGATGCAGACTGCAGGATCTGCACTACATTTACAGATCTCCCATGTGAATATTTAGGCCAGTTAGCGGCAGGAGGTTGTGGTCTGTAGTTGTAATGTCATCTGGCACAGGGAGTTAATAGGTTTCATCGTACTGCCTTGACTTGCAGAGCTTCATTTCATCACAGGGTCCCCACCTCACTTGCTCCAAGGCACCCTCCTTTTCTTTTTTTCTTTCCCTGAAAAAAGTGATAACCAGACATTGCAACTGACACCATAATTAGACATGTTATCTTCTCAAAACCTTTTTGTCTCAAGGATCACATTCCTTGTGCCTTGTTCATATGCCTGTGAAGGAGTCTCCTGTAATATTTAGGATGTGTGACATGGAGGAGCTGCAGGCTTGTAGCAAGGGGGAATTTTCTCTGCCACTAAATGTAACACCCTGCCCAATGGGCATTGTAAAATTGAATGTCAAAGCATAAATATTTCAGTGAGGGCAGTCCAGCTGTCAGGGGGCTCACCTGCTGGTTCTACTTTGTTTAAGGGATCATGGTTCAAGATCCAGTGGCAACAGTCACTCTTGGAATTATTTCAACACCCTGGGTCTGATTTTACTGAATGAGTAAAGTGGAGAATAAAACAAAACCCCCATGGGATAACTATGCGTTGTTGACCAAGCTAAAGCAAGATTTATTAGCAGGTGGTGGCTGCTCAGATTCAATGAGGTCCATATTTGCACAGTAAATTTTGCAATGGAATCAAAAATTGAAGAAATTTGATGAAAGGAGAATACTGGGACAGGGGGGAGGATGAGGGAAGAGAAGGCAATAAAATAGGAGTGGCAAACTCTGCAGTTACAACTTCAGTGAGTGGCTGACGGTGAGATTTCAAAATACAGTAATGCAATCTAGACTGGTGGAGTTTAGTAATGGAAAAGGGTTTAGATTGCCACTTCTTCCTGAAGCATTTTACACGTTAGAAACACTTTAGGACAAAGTATGCTGAAGGACAAAATCCTCTGTTGGGTTGAAGAGGTTGACAGGAAAATGATATGGTTCATAGATTAAGCTGGCACTGTGACACTAGGAGCAATGTGTGAGCAGAAGTCTGCAGGAATTTGCATTTTGGCTGCAAAGGTTAGGTGGTGCGAAGATGATCTCAAGGGCCTTCAGCAAACTGCCCTACAGGGCTGGGGAAATCTCAGATGTGAGGAAGGAGGGCTTCCAAGACGATATCTCAGACTGAAAACTTGTCCTTATCTGCTGGTGCTCATTGTGACATAAAACCAATGAACAGTAGACTTGAGTTGTTTTAGAAATTATGGAGTGAAGCAAAATATTCAGAGAGATTTTCAGTGGGTGTAAATTACCCTTAATTGCTTGCAGTGAGGGGGACTATTCCTTTAAGTTGAGGATCTTATTCATGATCTGAATGTTTTCAACAAATAAAGATTGCCCCTTGGAGACAGTGCAAAATAGTGTCTTTTTGACATTAGCAGATTGTTTTGGCAAAGTGGAGTAGTAACATTTTTCAGATTAGCAGTGTATACCAGTACAATGTGGCTTAAATATAGTTTAATTTTTGCTCAGCAGATGGGAGAAAATGTAAGGTTTATGATGTATATTGAATGAAAAGGTTATTATTTTTTTCAAATGTGTATTCTTCAGTCTGAGGTTTTATATATCAGCCATCTATTTAAGAACGTAAACATGAGAGTTTGGATATCTAGTGGATATTTTTTATGTTTAGTTTTTTGTGGTTTTTTGATTTTTACAGCTGCTCACTTGGACAGCCTGTTACTGCTCAGTTAAGACATATTACCTGGACTGTTCAGATCACATAATATACTCTCCAAATTACACACTAGTTCTTTTACTTTGTATTTTTAATATTTCTAATTGCCAGGACTACATGACTACATATGGAAAACAAGCTTAGATGTGAAAGCTAGAGCTTAATGCTTTAAATACAAGAGCTGACAATTTTATTTTTAAAGGCCTAAGTTACTTTTTAGGTTGGCAAATGAGGAGATATGATTGTGTTTACCCCTATTTGGGGAGGGGAGTAGCGTTTGGGAGAGCAGAAACAAGATGTAAAGGTACGCTTTTATCCTAGTGTAGTTAATGATATCAATTAAAGGTGTAAATGTTTCTCAGTTTTGTACATTCCAAATCTTGTTTGGGCAGAAAGAGATAACATTCATAAAAGAACATATTTTTTAAAAAAGTACAGAGTGGTTGGAGGTCAGTTTTGCCATCACACTCAGGTCAGTAAACACAGATGACAGTGAAGACTCTGGAATCAGGGCAGTGAATACCCTCTGTCACTGTCAGCGTTAGTTTTATCCACTGCTGCAAGTGTAACCCTGAACACTCAAGCTGTGTCTTAATGAGGAAGAAACCACCAACAGTACCTCTTAGTTTTCAGTTTTATGAATGATGTGAGGTTGCTTATGTGGTCTTGTGGACTTGATACTTATGGACATCATAGAACAGGTGATGTTGAAGTGCTAGTTATGCTTGGACAAAATTAATTTAAAAATCTGTATAAAATGTGTCTGTCTGTCTATCTATCTATCTATCTATCTATCTATCTATCTATCTATCTATCTACCTATCTATCTATCTATCCATCCATCTATCTATCTATCTCAGTAAGAAAGGTAATGGAATGAAATTTAATAAAAAGAGAAATTATTTTTAAATACAAGAGACTTCTGCTTTCGGAGGTATCACATATAAAAGGCAGTGTGCTGGAAGAACTATAAATAAAATCCTAAAAAAAAGGGCTTTAAGAGGAATAGGGAGATTTATCCTGAAAAAGAGAAAAGAGGGAGGGAAGAGTGTTTCAGAGCAGAAAGTGCTGCCACACAGCTGAATAAAAATAATTGGAATTTTGGAGTCTGTGTAGTGAAAGTATTTGAGAATGAGTAAACCACAACAATGTTTTTTTTTCCAGGAGGTGTGAGTATTCTGCTTTTCATCAGATTGTGCTGTCTAGCATATGGACTGTTTTTCAGTTGGTATTTTGGGTGCGTTTTTCAGTTCTGTGCTGTGGTGTGTGGCTGGGGACCATGGCACTCCATATGGTGGCTTTCATACTTTCCTGCAGGTGTAAAAGAAAGGATATAAGAGAACACTGTTCGAGATAAAGGTTAGAGCAGTTCTAGGTTTGAAATGTCACTTCTGAGCAAGAACAAGACATTTCAAACTGCTTAGTGAAAAGACTCTAACATATTGTAAATGTTTTACTGACATTTCTTAAGAAAATCCATTTTGTATTTTTATCTCTGTTAAATAACAATCTGCTGCCTCTTTGAAATAAACTGACAGTTTATCAATATCAGATGTCTTTAAGATGATGTAACTTAGACACAGAGAGGGGAAATCAAGGATGCATAAACAGCCTCTACTACAAACAACACTTACCGTAGCTGAACAGAGCAGTAGGAAGTGAACATATCGCAGGGAAAGCACAGCTACTTCCTTGACACTCACTGGCAGCCCTCTCAGTAATTACTGTCATATGGTCATGATTTACCCAAAGGGCCAGATCAAAACTGAGCTATGACTAGTTGGGATTAATCATTTCAAGCTAGGCCCTTCTAACAAGGATGTCACCTGCTTGTTAATCCTGCTGTGACAAGAATTTGGGTCCATATTGGAGCAATGCCTTTTATAACTGTAGCATCATGTTTTCAAAATTAGGGTCTTTAGGTAAGGCTTGCCTATTCTCTTCATTTTGCCTGTAGGGAGACACTGGATTTTCCTATTTGGAAGCTTTCAAATTGCTGCTGCTTAGCAAACATGCTCAGTGGGTTTGTGGTTTATCCCACCAGCCTCTAAGCAAAGCCTTTCTGGTGCAGGGCAGTACCACAGAAGGGATTACTATAAAAAGGCTTTAAATACAGTCTGTAATCAGAAGAGCTTTTTATTTGTTTCATGTTTCTGCCCTCTAGGTACCTTTGGCAGCATAGTGCATAGGGGGTTCTGCAACTGAAAGAGCCTGACATACTGAAAAGAGATAGTGGATATCACATTTCACTCAGTTTTAGTAGTAATGGGTAGGACTGTGATAATCACTCCAGAGTGTTTAATGTGCATGTGATTTAATGTCTAGCCTTTTTAGATTAATTAAAAGTATAAAGGATGAAATCTTCTTTCTTCCATGGCTTCCTAAGTAGCAGCAGTTCACTCCAAATTAATGCCGTTATCTATTTTAATTTCATCCTTAGTTCCACTTCATGTTTGGCACTTTGTAAATGCTTCCAGTCTCCCTTATTGCTCACTTGGTCAAGGAGGATGTCTATTTAAGAGACAGCTTTGCTTACCTGGTGGTTTTCCCAAAAGGCAAAGCATGTTTGGTTCTGACTGACAGAATTTATATTTTTTAAAAACACTATACCAAGTATACATTTTTACATGGGCAGAGAAGGCTCACAGTCATAAAAGGCAGAAAAGAGTCTTGTTTAAATATGAAGTTTGTCTTTCTTAAAAAAAAATTAAGTCCCATGAGCTATTAAATGATTAATTTTTAAAATAAAAACTGATTTGCATGTGTTAATGCTGAAAAATCATTTGTTATTAAATCAAGGTTTCATTGAAAATACAAAATGACATTATCTTCCAATCTTTCTGGGCATATTTCTTTATAAATATATAAAGTAGTCTAACATGTTTCTTACGGTGTCTGACATTTACTTTAGGAATGTAGTGAAATTGAGTGGGGAGACTCAGGCCTTTTTACCAGGTCAGGTTCAGATCAGAACAAATCACAGCATCTGGTGTACTGTGACTAAGAATCAGTCAAATAGTTCTGATTCATCTTATGCTCCTTCATTTTACTTTTGAGTTATATGGGAGAGAGTTAAGCTAGGATATATCCCTGCCACATTACAACTTGCTGCCTGTAGCTGGTTTGTAATTATATCATATTAATGACAAGCAAAAAGACCATAGCAGACAGGACAGAAAATATCAAACCAAATGACTGTAAATAATCACACTTACTCTGGTTATTTTAAAGAGAAACAATTTTAGCATTTATACTGGAAAAAAATGGTGTATTAAGAGAACATTTAGGAGAAAACTTTATGGCTATGAATACAGTTGTATAAGCAGTAGTAATGCCATCCAAGAAGTTTGCTATAAACTCTGAAAGATTTATGTAAACTCATTGGTGTTGACGAGGAGAAAAGTAATAAATAAACAGTTTTGATGCATGATGTGAAAGCTGCAAAGAATTGCATTCTCTAAAAAAAACTCAAATTCTGACAACAGTTCTTGTCTTTTTCCCGGATAGGTACCCATTACACCATTTCTTTGGTGAAGGCCATTCAGCAGTGGTGACATCTTCCAATCATCCACTCTGCAAGTTGTTATCTCTGGACTCCCAGCTGACACCCTGCCGCGGGCTAGAGCTACTGAGACAACTGGAATTGTGCCTGCTTTGGTCAAGGTTTTTTCTTTCACCGAAGGAAAAAAAAAAAGATGAAGTTGGGCAAAGTGGAGTTTTGCCATTTTCTTCAGATTCTAGCTCTTTTCCTGTGTCTTTCTGGGATGAATCAAGCAGAGCTCACAAGGTCCAGGTCAAAGCCCTATTTTCAATCAGGGAGGACGAGAACCAAACGCAGCTGGGTGTGGAATCAGTTCTTTGTGCTGGAAGAATACATGGGTACAGACCCACTCTATGTAGGAAAGGTAGGGGATTTAAATAAACTTTGGAGGGTGCAAATGCTTGCTTTTTGATGTGTTTATATGATGCAACCTAAAAACTGTAATTCTGTTAGCCCGGAACAGCAACACGTTGCATTCTTGTAGGAATGCAAGGTTCCTGCTGCAATTTTCTTTAAGACAATATTAGCACTGCTTGTTTAACCGAGTACAGTAACCAAAGTGTTTTGCCACCACTGATAGAAAGAAAATATTTATTACTTATACTAGGTTTTAAAACAGAGCAACATAATGATGAATATTCTTTTTTGAACATAATGATAAAGTATGCTTTTTTAAGAGTTAACAGCTAGTTCCAGGAAAAAAGAAGTTCTGTTTTATGTTGTTTGCTCCCTAAAACTCAGCACCACTGAAAGCAAGAGAGAAAGAATCAGGTGTGTGTGGGTGTGATGAGTGAAAAGAAAGGCATGTCTGCATTACTGCTTTTCTTTGACATTGCCTGGCTGGCAGATTGGCACCTTGGGGGCCTCGCTGTCCTCTGTGCACAGCACAGCCCTGTGGCTTTACCTCGCCTGTGGTGGGCATGGGTCCAGTACAGAGGCAGCCCTTTAACATCAGGGCGTCCCAAATGGTTCGTGGTGAGCGCCCGTCACTGCACATGGAGCACACTGAGCACAGCTGTGAATCCAGGACTTAGCTCATTTACTGCCTTGTGCTGCTGGGTAATACGCTGCCTTCAGCAATTATGCAGGGAAAAAAAAAAAAGCCCACAAAACAAAACCCCCTCTTGTGTTTCTCTGTAACATTTATGTGTAATCATCTTATTGAAAGGAAAACCCATTTTCTCGGTAATATCAGAATCAATAAATAGAGTTCCTCATTAAAATACAGCAAATGCATAGAAAACAAGGGACTGACAGCTTTTGGCACAACAGCACGCTTACAGAAAAAGAGATGAAGTAATCTGAAATCTACTGCTTCAAATATACCAGTGCAATGAATTTCAGCTTACTTAATTCATCCTACTAAGACCAAACTTTGATGTTTGTGTTAATACATTTAAGCACTTTGAATTTAATCATGCCAACTGAATAATCAAGTTAAATAGGGAACTGCTTTCATGATTGCAGCTACCGTTCTGTTTAGGTGCTTTTCTGAATTGGGACCGGTACTTTGCATAATTGAACCCTTAAGAAAGGTGTGCTAGAATCAGGAATGTCATTTTGTATTACAGTGGTCTTGAAAGTTTTGGTAAAGTTTTACGTCATGTAGCAATATCCATTCTGATGCCACACAGTTGCTGGTTGCCTGTGTGGGTTTGTCTTTTAGGCACATTTATTCCCAGGTTGGAGTTTCTCTTGTGGCTCTGGAAATGGCCTATTTGGCATTCTTTCCCATTGATAAGAAAAGAAGTGCGGCTTGAAAATTTGAATTTCTCTCCTGGAAAAGAAGCATCTTGAAATACTCGAGTGAAGACTAGTTTTGATCTGTAGTAATTCTCATATTCAGTAGATTGCTATATTATGGCCAAAAATGCTGTGGTAGTGCTATAGTACATGATATTTGCATGCATGTGGTTATTTTTAGCTTCACAGTCTGCTCTTTCCCGTCTTTTGCAAGAGTCCTAGCATTCACAAGCAGATATCTTCCGAAAAGCAATCTTTTTTTTTTTTTTTTTTTTTCCTTTCCCTGAAACATTCTGTGCCCAGCCTGCTTTTGTATCAGCAGTATGAATTGTTGGCTCAGGAATTTGTACCAGCAATCCATTTTGTAGGAAAAGCAGATAAAAATTTTCACTTACAAAAAGAAGCCCATCTTCCTGGCAACAGAGTCCTTGCTGAGCATCTTGTAAGATAAGACGTGCCCAGCTCCTAACCTTCTCACTGTAGAGGCTTTTCACTGTGTGGCTCCTGAGGTGCAATCGTGACCGCATTCCCACACAGGGGAGCAAAAAGGTGAAGAAGTGAATTTCTTTCTGTGTCTTAACACATTATGTGGAGCACCACTCTGAAGTGAGCAGCAGTCACCTTCCTCCCCCTCTCCTCCTCTTAAAAACATTGTTGCTCTTGTTTCAAATCCTTTGCAGGCAGGTAGGGACAGAGAAGACTGAAATTTGGATAGGAAGGATGGATTTTTTTTTCCCCTCTTTTTTAATTTTTTTTTTTCCCTTGGTGAGGAAGCTGCAGCAAACAAAAAGCTCTCATAACTCACTTTTCTCATCAAATGAAGTGGAAGCAGCAACCAGACTCTGCAGAGTGCTCTGCTCCTGGGGAGGCCAGTGCTGTGCTGCCTTACGTTCAGGATGCTTTGCAGGGTGCCAATCTATCTGCACATCCAGGGAGGAGGGACCTTCCTCCAGCTTTTAAGGGCTCTGAGATAAAAGGGCTTCAGAAACACTCAAGCAAATGGAGCTGTAATAGGGAATACTGTCTCCCTGCCACTGTTCAATTTTACAAAGCCCTAGGCAATTATGGTTGGAAGGCAGTATTTGGGGGATGTTAGGGTTACATGGCAAATCATTCAAGGGTTGTGAAATACCAGTGTTAATTCTGTGTTCAGTGCTACTTGGTCCTCCTGGGTGTCTGCGTGCTGACAGTTTAACTACATGATCATGCAGGGTAAAATCTTATTCCTTGTAAATTGTGTAGTAAGATTCCTCTTCACCTTAGTAAATCAAGTCCTTCCCTTAATTTTTCAGTGTTTTCATGTTTGTTTAACAAGGCTTCATGTCTATATCTGAGGTATACTGCAGCTTTCCTTCTGGAAATCCTTTTTTTCATTTTCCTAAATGCATATGTATTTTTTTTATTAAGGCAGCAGGGCCTGTTTCTCATATGACTCTGGAGATACCTCTGGAGGAGTGCCATTAATTTCTCTCTAATAGGAGTCAGAGGTGACAGAAGTTGGGTGCCTTTTTTATTATCTTCTTTTAAAATTTAGGTCTTTCCTCTCTATGATATGAATTTCAATCATCTTGGATGTAATTCTGAGCACCTCTTGAGAGGTGCTTAACATGTAATCAGATTGTGGACTGAACCTTATACAATTCTTTCCTGTCGGTCAGCCGAGCGTATGTTATGTTCACTTGAAGGGCTGAAGCATTTAACTGTTTAACACATTAAACTGTTTGGATAGGCCCTGTTCTCTTCCAGACAAGCCATGTAGGAGGTGAGGCAGTTAACTGAGATGCTTATTGAGCTAGAAGCATAGCTGGCTTCTGTTTTCTGGAAGGTGTTTACTATTGCTTGGTAATATGTTTGTGTGCAACACCTTAACCTCTATTTTCGTTGTAAATGATGGTAATGGAATCTATTTGGGAGAAAAAAAATAGTATAGAGCAGTTTTAAATTATTTGAAACATAAACACCTAAAATTAGGAAAAAGTGTATGCTATTATGCTGAATATTTGAAAAGTTGTATACAGTCTTTTAACTGAAGTTTCCATGAGTACACATTGGCAAAAAGGAGTGCAGTAAAAGTAGAACTTGAACATTTTGTTACTCTTGATACTTTTTTGGTTTTATTGCATAACTGTCAGACATCCAGGGTTTGGGGTTTCTTTTGGTCTGGTGGGTTGGGGTTTTTTATTATTATTTCTTTTAATGTCTTCTGCTGCAAGAGTGTCAGTCTCATCAAAAGCATTATAAATGACACAAAATCTCTGCCAGTAATAATTTCATTTTTCTTATTAAACAGTTAAAAAAGCTCAAACAAAAGAAAACCACAAACAAACCTGAAGAAGTGAAACAAGTCTTTGAACTCCGTGTGAGATGCTGGTTGATAACTGGCTTTGGATCCAAACCAGCTCTCCTTTTCCAATGGCTCTGAATTTAGGTATAGGTACATGGCACTTTCAAGCTTTTTGCTGAGTTGAACTCTTCTTTCCCCTTGAGATCTCACTAACAAATGAAAGAGTGAAAATAAAGACAGGCTTTTGACTGAGCACAAACCCAAGAAATTCGTATGTAACTTTGAGAGGCCCACTGGTAATTCTCAAAAATAATGCTTTGAACTTGTAAGATGCCCTGAGTGTTGTTTTTTATTTATAATGTAAGAGAAAGTAAAGTCTAAGTCCTAACCTGCATTTCCTGGATTGTAAAATCAAGAAAAAAGGTTAAATGAGTGAACTAAGAGCATACAGTTTCCTAGATCCCACAGTCACTGCCTTCCAACACAATTTTACCTGCCTCTTCTGATTGTTTTAAGGTAAATAAACCTGTTGGATTCAATTTTCAAACATGGACAAAAGTGCATAAAAGCTAAAATTTGCATTATTATTTCCTGGAGTAGTACAGAATGAGGGGCATGTGAAAAAAAAAATGAAGTGAACTCAAGCTGTTCCTATAAAATTAGGTAATTTAAGACAATTTGCAGGTTTTACAAGTTTTAAGAGAACTTACAGGCAGGATGTGGAAAGAGTTTTTAAAGCAGCCATATAACAAGTTTGTGTTATTATTAGCATAGAGAATGGGTATTTTTTTCCAGTCTCCTCATTTTGGAGGGAAGGAGGCTGGATAGGGGAGGATGCTGGGGCTTTGGGTTAATGCTTTGTTTTTCAAAGGTGTTGGTGAATATATCAATAAGGTGACAGAATTACTCACATGCTATATTTATCTGTGGTGTGACCTTGTCTCAGGCCATACAGATGCACTCAGCAGTAGAGCTCTTTTCACAGAATCATAGCCTGACAATTTCAGATGTGGCTGACGAATTTTGACTGAGTTGGACAAGAAGTGTCTTTGCTAAAATACTTTAAGACAGTGAGTGCTGTGGAAGTGCTGGCCACTCAGTCAAACTCAGACTGAACTCTGGGAATATTACTGGCATTTTGGGAAATGGAGAGGACATGGGATGATACTACAAAGGCTAAATATAGATAAAAAGGACTGGGCTGCCTCACTTGCACATAGTGAAGAAGGAGGTTAGTCAGGTGCAATTCCCTGGAGGGATCTGACCCTCCTGCTTCTTCTAGAGGCATCCACAGGGTCTAGGGCTGTCTCCTCAGCTTCAGTCTGTGTTTTTTTCCCCTCCAAGCATCCTGTGCAAGGTAAATGGTAATCTCTGCTCTGCAAGTAATCTCCTGGCTGAGAGTACCCACGGATTTTTGCAGATTTTTGTTCATTTTCCATCCCAAGTAGTTTTGGAAAAAAACATTCAAACACACTAAACTCAGGCCAACTATTTTTCATCTGTTTTTGTGGCCTCTGTGTGGAAAACAGACAGCATAAAAACTCAGAAAGAAACTTTCCCTTTGTTTTATTTTCCCTCCCTTTCTATTTGTGTTATCTTTACTTTTATCATAATCTTTGAAGCACTGTTGTTTTATATACTCCCAGAAGGCCGTTTATGAAAGGGAAAAAGCAAATCTGTGGGATTTCTGATATTTATCCATCTCAGCAACTCTTTGCTTTTCTGTGCTATGAAAATTGATAACAGTTGACCTTTTAAGTAAAATGAGACATGCCATTCCTGTTAAGTATTTTCCTACCACAAGTGCTGCAAATGGAACAAATGAATAGCCAAAATAGTTAAGTTCTGCTTTCTTGCTTTATGTATTGAATAGGTCTTGGGGAAGTGATGCTTAGGTTGTACTGCACAGGTATGACTTTACTATCTCAATTTGTTCTGTGCAGTCCTAGTATCACACTCTTTTCTTCACTGGATAGTCACTGTGGGCTTTGTGTTATTCCATGCTTATAATTTATGTGGGTTACCTTTAATAACTGAGAGATGACTGACCATCCAAATGCTTCCTCCTTAGCATGCAGGGTTAAAGTGTCCCTGGGGAGAATGGTGAGATTAAGGCACACAGGAAGAATTATCCAAAAGGATAACCTAAAATCTGCTGCCTTTTCCTGGTTGGTCTCATCAGCCTGCACAGCTACATTGTAATTTCCTCTTTCCCTCTTTACTGAAAGTCCTCTTCCCTCATTGCTGAATGGATACTGGAGAAAGTTTTTATGCCAGGGACTCAAAGTGATGACAGTTTCACAAGCCCAAGCACTAAAGACAATTTGTATGTAATTTCATTATTAAAAGTGATAATAGAGTTGACAATACGTTGGATACTGAACAATAACATGTAGCTTTTTGATCTCTTTATATAATATAGAACATTGATCCTTAACATGTGCCATTACAGAAGAGGAAGGTTAGTGAAGGTGATGACACATCAGTAAATTAGGCAGCCCTCATGGCAATTTTTTGTTCAATGGCACAGCCATGCTATTTATGTAATCCTGTAATACCATTTCTTTATTTCAGCAGTCTGAGAGGCTCTACCTGCAACACTCTGTTCTGGATGTCTTTTGGGCATTATTTAAAACTAAATTTTATGAGTCTATGACAAAATAGAAAAGCAAGAGTAAAAGCTAATTTTGCAATTATATGTAGACGAGAGGCTCCTGTATACTTGGCTGGTTATCAGAAAATGCCTTATTTTCAGGAGAGCATGAGATTTAAAGCTCTGATGTCAGTCAAGCTGATGCTGCTTTAGTTGACATTCCTTCTCCTTTTCATCTTCAGAGATTGTACTTAGTCCCTTAGTTCTTGTTATTGGCTGTCATCCAGCATCCAGTGTTATGTCCGTCCTCTTCTCTCACAGTGCTGTGTTAATGACATTAGAAATGACATTAGAAATACAGCACTGTAAAATCATGGCTATCAGGAACTTTGAGTATTAGCACTGTTCTAAGACTAAGGAAGTCCATTCATTAATTATTTTGCTATCTGAAACGCAAGGAAAACAACCCCTGCTCTGAAGCAGTGGTCTTGTAAGGCAGGAACTAATAGCAGACTAAGAAGCAATGACAGAATTCAGAGAACTATCAACATCTGAAAATGGTTTGAGAACAGTGGCTCACTAGTGTTGCTTACTATGAAGATAGAATATTTCTTTTTCTGAAAATTAGACTCATGCAACATTTTAAAACATTATGAACATACAATAAAGAGTTCTTTCCTGCCTTTACTGCCCAGTGTTTATAGATGACAAGTTGGTTGACACTTCTAAGTGCAGACCTATTAAATATCTATGTTAGTACAAGGCTACATCTTCTTTCAGACCAGTAAAGATAAAGCATGTTTTCTGATTGCTTGCAAAATATCACACTGCATATGCTTTATAGTTTTACATCTTGTAGCCTACTGTCACACTACCTTTTTCATGTTGCCTTGTTTTACTTATACATCTTTTCTTAACTGTAAGTATCTGTCTACAGCTTATTGGGCATTCATTTAATGTATTAAGTATTTTCTATGTGTCACCATCTAAAAGTGCTGCCAGGACTGTTGCTGCCTTGTCATAATTCTACTGCTGAATTTCTTCTTTGATTCACATTTGTTTTTAAATATTATACTGCATTTCTTAGTTTCCTTTTCTCCCTTTATTTTTTTTCCCAAAATTCTCTTAATAAAATAGCACCTGTGTACATATGTCAATGTTTCAGTGCTAACTTTAACCACTTAAAGGGAGGACCTGGCACAATATATTTAAGGACCCTGAAAAAAAATCAGGCAATGTTTCCTTTGCGTGCAGTAAGCTGGCTTTTACGTTAATACACTGATGATAAGTACTGGAAATCTCTTCGGTGTTATCTTTTTCTCTCAGCACTCTGCCTTTCCTTGGAAGAGATAGCTGAGCAAAGTGCTAATGGTGGAGCTGCTGAGAGAAGAAAGATGTTAATATACGAAGTTGCTCAGTTCTTTTGGAATAACTATTAGCTACCTTATGCTACTAGCATCTTCTCTGTCACTTTTGCAGTGGAAGAGATACTTACTGTCATGTAAATTAGAGACAAGTAGCTCTTAGAAAAGGCAGTGGAGTGTGTGCTCCAGGAGAACTCTAATTCTTTCCCAAATGTCCAACCCATGGTCATGGTATGAGTACCAGCCTATACAAAGAGCAGAAGTTGGAGGATGTCATAATGCTTGATCTTTCATAACTTCAAGGTTATAAGAAGGAGGATTAGCCAGTTAAAAATAGGGATGGGGGTTGTTTACTTGATAAAAATAAATTGTGAACACCTAACTATACATTGCTTGAGCTCAATGTATAAATGGGAATGCCCTTAACCCTTCCAGGCAAGTGTAAACTTAGCCAGTGAAGAAGCACATTGGCAACAGACACTAATCACCAAAATCAGTAAATAGGCTCATAAAATGGAAGAATATTATTTGTTGCAGATGTTCTTGGGAAAAAATGCTACCATTAATAGTTCTGTCGATATAAAAATATTTGGTGATGTTACAGCCCTGTGCTGTTGCAAAAGTAATATTGTTTATGTAGGTGTAAGGCACATAGAATGGTAGTAGCACACTGCGAGTCATAAACATAGCAAAGAATAAGCCTTGGTTTTTCTTCCAGATAAATAGGAATACCAAGACAGATACAGCTCTTTTGCATCCAGAAGGTCATGTGCCATTACTCATATACCAGAAAACATAAAGTATGCCTTACTGACTTGGCCTCAAGCTGTCTTTTTCAGAGTCTTCCCCTGGGAGAAGAAAATAATTCTAAATATCCAAGAAGAAGGCAAAAAGTTTTTTAATATGTTTTGAATATTAAGTTATGCTGTTCATAAAGTAACTGAAGATTTAGTCCAGAATCTTCAGATCAGTTCTATTGACCATAGGAGACCATTTGAGAATATTATTGTTGCAATAAAAATATCTGGTAATTTCAAAATTGAAATTTTAACTGATATTTTATTCTGTAGGTTAGTGAAAGAGGAATACTGAGGATTGATTTGCAACATATATCAACATATTCCACATTTTGACAGTGAAGAAACAGTGGCTTCCTTTCATGTAGTACTCTAATATTCCTTAAGCATGAAAGGGATGCATTGTGGCACTTCATGTGGCTGAAAAGGTGTATGCTAAGAACAACTAAGGACAGTCTGACATAATATTCTACCTACATCACAGAAAATTCTTAGGCCATCTCTGAGTAAAAAGAAAGAAATTTAATGTCCTCTTCTAGGTGATATAAGGAGATTTTGCTGCATGAATTCCATAAAACATTGCCAGAGTCATACTGTTTCATTTAGTTTTCCTGTTTCAATAAATCATGAGAAATTACCTTAAGGGTTAACAAGATAAGCAATTCTGTTGCTGTGGAGTATTTGTAAGAAGAATTGAATCCAAAAGGTTATGTTTTATTTGAAATGCTTCCAAAATATCTGGTAAATCTGGTAGTTGGATAGTACATGTGCAAGGATGATAAGCTGCTTAAACACTTCATACTGAGGTACCAAATTGTAACCCTGCTGACTAGGCAATCAGGCAAATAATTTTCCTTACAAGGTAGGCAGGTGCTGTGTTAGACGAATTTTAGCTTGTTATCCTGTAACAATGAAAAGTTTCCAGACACAGCTGGGAAAAGCAGATGGTCATTTCTTAAGTTTCCATAATCATGGTATAAACGTAATGCCATAAATTATCAATGCTTAACTTGTCCTTCTTACGCAATCTATACACATTATATGGGCAGAGCAGACATTTGGGAAAGTGCTTGGCATGTTTTTATGTTTCCTTTTTAACTGGCAGGGCTGTAATTCTACATATTCTACATGTTAAAAACTGTTTAAATAATTCCACTTGCTCCTGGATGTTCATAATCTTCATGCATATGTAGACTATGATCCTTCTCACTGACTTTCACCCTTTACTACTTAGCTGTTGCTTAGCCAAGCAATACTTCTAAAAGGTTTTCCTTTTGAGTCAACACTGTAGTCTTGTGTTCATCCATACTGCTCCTTTATTCATCCCCTCCTTTTTTGAATGTCTTCTTGACAGTGAAAAGCTGTGAACAAGAGCCCGCTATTGTTGCTTCATCTAAACAGGAAATAAGCCAAATGAAACTGTTACTTCCTTTCTCTTTGTAAGATTCAAATTGCACTATTCATGTTTGTTTCTTTCTTTGCAATCTCATGTCCACTTCCATGCTGAGAATCTTAAAGCCTTATTGCTTTACTGGCTTTTTTTTATCTTTATGCTGAATCAAGCATACTTGTGAGTATCAGTCCCAAAGCGAAGGAAATAATAGTTGTTTGAAATGTTGTTTCCATTTGTTTGACTGTCAAACCAAGTGAAGCAAGGTTTTATGGAGCAAACATGCAGGAATTAGAATGATAGCAGTGATGAAGCCTATACAGAAATGGGTATATATGTCTAGGAAACAATGGAGGGATCTCACATTGAGGAATAATTTGTGCATGTACTGACACATTTATTTAATTCAGATTTATTTTATGATTCAAAGTAAATGTGAAAATTCTAATCTATATTTGTTTTAGTTTGGGAAAATAGAGATTGAAAAAGTTAAAGAGAAGAAAAAGTATGCCAAAGAGTAAGTGTGAGACAGGAAGGAACATGATGGAGCATTTTGCTTTGTTTTTATCACTCTGGAGCCTGATGTAAAACTGAAAGCAACAACAATCAATGAGAAAATAAATTTAGATTAAGGTATAACAATCTAATCACAGAATGGGTCAGATTAAGAGGGAACACAGTGGGTTGTCTGGTCCAACCTCCCTGCTCAAGCAGGGTCATCCCAGAGCACATGGCATAGGATTATGTCCAGACAGCTCTTGAATATTTTCAGTGAGGGAGACTCCACAACTTCTGTGGGTAGCCCGTTCCAGTATGTGGTCACCTGCACAACAAAAACATTCTTCCTTGTGTTCTGGTGGACCTTTCTCTGCATCAGTCTCTGCCTGTTTCCTCTTGCCTGGCACTACTGTAAAGAGTCTGGCTCCATCTTCTTGGCACCTCTCTTCAGAATCTTATGGACATTGGTGAGGACCCCTTTCAGCCACATCTTCTCGAGGTTGAACAGGCCCAGCTCCCTCAGACTGTCCTCGTAAGAAAGAAGCTTCAGCCCCCTGGTCATCTTTGTTGCCTTCTCTTTGACTGATTCCAGGAGCTCCATGGAGCTCCAAGAGCTCTCTCTTGTATTGAGAAGTCCAGAGCTGAACACAGCACTCCAGATATGGATTCACCTGGGCTAAGTAGAGGGGCAAGATCACCTCCCTCGACCTGCTGGCAGTGCTGTTCCTAATGCAGGCCAGGATGCCACTGGCCTTATTGGCCCCAAGAACATACTTGCCCATGGACATTCAGTTGTCCACCAGGACCTCTGGGTCCTTCTCTGAGCTGCTTTCCAGCAGGTCGCCTCTGGTCTGTCCTGGTCCATGGGGTTATTCTTCCCCAGGGGCAGGGCCATACACTTGGCCTTTGTTGAATTTCAGACAGTTCCTCTCTGGTCATCTCTCCAACCTGTCTAGGTCCCTCAGAAGGGCTGCCCAGCCATCTGGGATATTGGCCACTCCTCCCAGCTTTGTGTCACTGAGGAGACATCTCCTTCATCCAAGCCGTTGATGAATAAGTTAAATATTGGGTGTAGTTTTGAACCTTGGGAGACACCACTAGTGACAGGTCTCCAACAGACACCGTGCCCCTGACTGCAACCCTCTGGTTCAGCCAGTTCTCAATCCACCTCACTGTGCACTCACTCAACCCACGCTTCCTGAATTTGCCTATAAAGGTGTAGAGAGAGACAGTGCTGAAAGCCTTGCTGAAGTCAAAGTAGACAATATCTACTGCCCTTATCCCTCCAAGTAGTTTCATTACAGAAGGCAATCAAGTTGGTCCAGTGTGACTTACCATTAGTGAATCCATGCTGACTACTTCTGATCACCTTGTTGTCATCCGCAGGGATAGAGATGGTCTTTTAAATGAGGCCAGGGATTGAGGTGAGAATCTTCTTAAGTGTAGGTCTTGATTCCCTATGCTCTTTGCTAAAGAAGCTATGTGCATCTCTGTGGCTCACATGTTGGTTTAGGTCACATCAACCCACCCCACGGTCTCTAGAAAGAAAGCCTGACTTGGTTATGTCAGCACAGATGGAAAAGGAGGGCAGGTAGCCAGAGATCCAGTAACATCCAGGTTTTAGAAATAGACAGGGGAGTAGGTCTGTTAACTAGCAGATGTATTTGAAAGAGACAAAAAGGTAAGTAAAGTTCATTTTTAATCAAAGGAGGAAAATGCCATGTGCTGCAAGTTAATCTCTGACACAAGACATCAAAAGCAAATATCATCAAGACAAAACCTAGTAGAACAAGGTTTTATGCTTCTTTAATGAGAGTAGGGAAACAATGAATAGAAAATGAAAGATGTAAATGTTTTTTATAAAACATCACTGGAGAAGGCTAGAGAATTTGGAATTTGCTCAAAAAAGCCAAAACCATGAGCAGCAGAATGCCAAACAGCACAGGACAAGACAGAATAGTATTCTATACATAGAGGTTCCAAGAATTACTGGGTCAAGATAAAGCATGGATAAGTGAAAAACAACATGAAGATCTGGAGGAGTCCAAGAAAGTCTGAGTTCTCAGCAGGCGGATGGAAGGATGCAAATATGTGCAGCTGTCAGGGAAGTAACTGGACCATGTCCAGACTGTTTCCAAATTAAGAGCCAAAAATCAAAATTATGAGTTCTCTGGTCTACCACTAAAGAAAGCAGCTTGCACCTTACAAAGCAAACTTTCTTGGGAGCTAAAGGGATGAAATAATGACATCTATGGTTTTCAGAACTTCAGTAGACACCTTTTCTTCTAGACTGGTATTTTGACATTGATCATTTCATGTAACTATATTTCCTCCCATCTGTTTGCAGGATGCATGAGAATTTTTTCATGCAGACTAATTTCAATGTCCTGTCAAAATTAGCTGTTCCACACTATGTAAGTCACAGTATCACGTTCAACAATTTCCATTCATCTCTTATTTTAGTAATCAGAGATGGGTAGATGGTGATGGTCCATTCTGCTAGTCTGATGACAAAATTGTCCTTCTGGATTTTTGTTTTTCTGGCAATTTTACTTCTAGTAGCACAAAGTGAAGTCAATGACTGCTTTATGTGTGGGATGATACAGACTGAGGGCCCAGGTGCTTTGTCAGGCTTCCAAAATACCTGCCAAGCAGAAAATGAGACTGTGAGGAAGATGGAAAGATTAAGATGTCCACCCTGATGGCAGATATTTTTGATTTAAAGATATGAGGGTCTGTATCTGTATATCATATTAAAAAGGGAAGATATATACCTTTGCTTCTGAAATTATGTTATCATCTGCATTTTAGACAGCAGCCCACTTTCCAGTTCTGATTTTTTGATGCATGCTTTGTGTAATACTTAAAATGCAAATATAATTTTGGAATGCGGTTTGAGGTTTTAGCAGAATGTGCTAACAATTTTTGTCTCAGATTATATTTTTTGGAAAATTACTCTGTAAAATAATTAGCAGGATAAAGAGGAGACATGCTGCAGGTTGACCTTCAAGGTTAGAAGAGTAAAGTTTATTAAAGTGAGCAAAACGATTCGCAATATCACAAATTTTCCTGGAATCAAACATTCTTGTACCTGTAAATAACCTTTACTGATAGAGAACTTCAGCAGAAATTATATGTGTGTCATTGTAGAGAGTCATGGAGTGAAACCAGATACTTTTTCTTCCATAGTAACTTGTATTTGGTGAAAATATAGATACAACTGAGGATGAACAATACATTCAGTGTATGCTCAAAATCAAAGTGCATCTTTGGTGTGCAATAAAATAAAGTAGATTTTCTTAAACATTAAGACACTATTTAATAATGTCTGGCAGGGGATAACATCAGTTTATAAATTATGTCTTGCAAGATGTTATTCTGTATATATTCCTGAAGTTGTATGTCTCAGTAATCAGTAGACCCTCCCTGATGTTTTCCTGCAAGTTTGGGCTCAACAAAAGCATTTAATACTGTTAATTTTTTTTATCTCAGTATTTAATTGCCTTCAGGGTGGAGTGTCAGAAGAAGCAGTAGGTTGTCACATGGGGAAAGCCACTCAGGGCCCTGAGTCTTCACATTGCCTTGGAAACTCATACAAACAATATGGTTTACTATGTGCCTGATGGTTACAGACTAGCAGAAAATTTGCTCTTAAAAGTGACTGCATAAAATTATGCTGTGTTACTCAGTAGATGAATTCTGTGTGTGAGTCACACCTGCCTGTTCCAGTGATAATTTTTTCTGACTTATTATTGCCATGAGTCCTGCTGAGCTAACACAGATGAGAGACAGCAAACTGTGTCATCACAGACTTGTTTGTTATGTTCCACTGACTTACACCTGCAAAACCACGTTGTAAGCTATGGGGCCCTACATTTTTAAAATGAGAACAGAATCTGAAGATAGCAGGGGTTTTACTTACTTGCTTGTGTAACCAGGGGAAAGACTCAACCAAGATTGCAATATGAACAGCTTGCATATAACCTGTCCACTGAGTCTGAAGTGCAAGATGAAGAAAGGCAGTGCTGGTTTTATACTACCACTTTTTATCATGCTGCATACTAATAGAAGGTCTGTTTACTGTCCCAATGCATTTTTAAATTATTAAATTGGTTTAGTTGGTTAACTCATTTTGTTTTTTACCAGTTAACTTTGAATTCACTAGATTTGCTGTTGAACAACTACTATCCTTCCACTTGAACCACTACTTTTGTGTATAAATGGACACAACAGTGTGGTTTTATAAGTGAAGTAATGCTTTACCTTTGACAGAAATTATTACAGAATTTAATAGTGTATTCTGGTTCCTTTGCTCTCTAATATAGGCACTGGTTTTACTTCCAGTCTTCCACAAGTTTTAAAAGTAGCTGCAGAGCAAACTGAAGGGCATTCCTTATCTTGAGCTGTCCTGAGCACTGACCAACAGTGATTGATGACTTCTGTGAACAACATTCTTTAGAGTTTCTCATGTATTCTTTACTGAAAACAAATTTTAAATCCCTAAACAATCTCTTTGCCTTGTCATAAATTTTATTGGGCAAATATGAATTGAGATTAATGGGGAGAAGAAAAGTGGAAGAAGTGATGAAAAGGATGTATGTAGGAAAAAAATAAGCCAGCCACAACAAAATAAACCTCCCAGAAGAGCAGGGCACTATTGTACAATGGATTCAACAGGTAGGAATATGTGGAAAGAGTGTGGCTGAAGAAACACAGCAACCTATGAACACGTAAATGAACTAGAGACAAGCAGAGAATATAAATTCTATCAGTGAGATTAGGAAGTAGAGCTTTCTGTTCACTTCAGAAAGTTTGATTTTAGTGATCTGAAATGTGTAGACCCTTCATTAATTTGACTAATCTGTTTGTGACTTTTCTTTGCAGAAGCTCTTGTTTGTGTTATTTTCGCAAGGTAACTTTCATCTATTTGTGAACAACAGAACTATTTACTGAAATGCCATTGTGTTAACATGACAACTTGAGCAGTTTTGAAGGCAAAATCTACAGCAAAACAACATAAATAAGAGATTTTCATGTGCAGAAGCAGTTACTATTTGAAAAATATTTACTTAAAATAACATTTTCCTTTTAACAGATATAAAAGTTTAGCACTATTTATTAATGTACAAGGCTCAGAAGCAAATGAATGTTGATATAATTAATTATTTGTTTTCCCTTAAAACTATGAGATCCTCAACTAATAGAAATTGTACCTTTCTTTCCATGCACAGAGCTGTGCTGATTTACACCAGGCTATATAGGACTTCCCTAAGGGGACTTCCTTAAATGAAATGATCATTTTAATGGGCCACACAGAAGGTGCGAGACAAAAGTGGAAATGCCTTGAGTATAAAGTTCTGAACATTACAATGGGTGACAGAAGGCCTATCAATGAGACAGTAATCCTATAAAAATACGGAAAGATCAGATTTTTTGTTGAATTAGCCTTTTTTTAATATGGATGCATGCAAGGGGATAGCAAAGGAGCTGGAAACTTTGCATCTGTTTTGTATACAAAGTGATTAGATTGTGATCACTTAGTCCAAGAGGATAGAAATGATGCACAATTCTGCCAGGATGAGACATGCAAATTGGATCAATTAAGCTTTGAGAGCGCTCAGACAATCTGGTTGAGAAGTTTACATGCTGTGTCAAGTGAAACTTAGCAAAGATCAGTCTTGGATGCTGGGGGCAAGTATTATAGTAATTTAAACTCTAATCTCCAAGAGTAATTCATTGTTTTCAGATTTAGTTATAAAATGGATCAGATAGTATAAGAAAACAATCAGATACTATAATAAAAGATCCCTTATGGAGATGTTTGATGGTACACCAGAAGTATGACAGAGAAAAGAGCAGCAGTCATTTGAGTTGCAACATTTGAGGTAGATGAGAGTAAATTCAGATGGCTGATCTTATTTGCAGCTAAAAGAATGCACAATTCTAGTAACTCCTGTACCTTCATGTTCACCACAATGTTTCAGAAGTAGGGAGTATTCTCATAAGTAGTTCACTGTGTGCACTATTTTTATTGAACCAAAGCTGACTCAGAAGGGGATCAACAAGAAAATGGTCATTAAGTAAGAGTGCTGTAATTTCATTAGAGATCACATAAGAATTTGAATTATGTACCTTTTCAATGTCCTTTATAGTGTCAAAAGGACATGTTGTTTTAGATAATCAGAGGGGTCTCTATTGAAATTGAAAATTCTCAATATATGTGAAATACTGGAAGCCTCAGAAATAAGTTTTGAAAGAAGACACTAAAATTTTTGGTAGACTCCAGATAGCTTACAGAATTAGAAACAGGTATGCACAATTTGAATTTTAAGGTAGATTCAGCAAGTATACATGAGCATTGTAAACACCTTCCATTTCACTATTTTCTCAAAATTTGTTTATCAGTGGCATGTGCATGGATTGTATCACCAGCATTTAATGGCAATGAATAAGAAATACAGTAAGAATGTGTTATGGTGAAAACAGATGAAAAAATCTTGGCATCATCATTGTATATGGCAAATCTCATATTCTTGTGGGTTTTTTTAAATATACAAGTGAAGTTCAATCTTAACTCATAAATATCTTCTCACACCATTTGAAATGGCAAAATATGATTTAAGGAAACAAGGTACTGCAGAAGAATTTGATTAGATTTTCTTTGTTAAATGTTCATTGTAAATACCAGCATAGAAAAAGGCACTAGGAGGGCACTGCCTTTTACAAAGAACTGTTAAAATCCTTCTAAGCTGGGAGGATTTATAATTAACCTAGTATTGTTCATGTTAAGGCAGATTTTTATGGGTTTGAATGAGGTATTATCCTCCCCCTCAAATGTTTTCTGAAAAACAAGCAGAAAACATAGGCATTAAAAGCATTTATTTCCCAGCCCTTAATCCTGTGGAGTTTAAATGCTTATCAAGATATGAATTACTATCTTGAGATCAGCCTGGTCATATCTGAAAACCCTTGCAGGCCTGCAAGTTTGAATGGTTAAAAAAAATCATCTAGGGAGAAATCAAACTTCTTAAAGCATCTATTCACAAAGGATCACTTTAAATGTTCTGAACAGTCTCAAGCAGACTTTCAAGTGTCCATATTTACTGTGCATACCCTGCTTCAGCTTGTTCTGAATACTGAGCAGCCACAGGGTGAATTTATGTAATGAAATCTCTTAATCTTTCAATGCTGCTTCTTTTAATTAGGCATATGTGACACAAATGTTCATTAGAGCAACCCTCCTCTTAGAACAGGGGTTAAGGTGCTATTGCAGAAAGGTACTTAGGCTTAGTACCAGCTTTCATGACTGTTAAACAAGTCCTGACACGATCCACGTGGATAAGGGTGATTTCCTAACTTAGAAAATTCTAAAAGGAGTTTAATTTGATGTAGCGCCAGGTTAAAATTCCCCAGGTTTTGAAGTGAATTTTGAACAATGGGCTGTGAATTAACAAGCCAATATATATATATGGGTGGGTGGATGGATGGACTTGAGAAATATTTTTGGGTAAAAATCAATGTGATAGGCTACCTTCAGTGAAATACATAATAGTAGGGGGAAAAAAAAAAATCCTATAGTCCACTGAAAAAAAGAGCGTGTTATTTGTCATTCAGTGTTTTACCTTTACTTTTACGTTTACTGCAGTTAGAAATGGGTCTCAGTAGTTAATGGAAAGCCTTTACAGAAATATGAAGGGTGTTTAATCAAACCAGACTCTAAAAGAGATTCTAAATGCTATTCTAACAATAGCAACAGTAACCTGTGTTTTATGATAACAAATCAACCTCTTTTTTACCTGAACTAATTTTAAGACACAAGATAAATGTCAACATGAAGGTATTTAATATTCTCCACTTTATTTGGCCATGCACTGGTTTTTCATTTTACATTGTCATACTAGCAATGAAAATATAATGCTTTACTATAGATATTCATTCCTGCCTTTTCATATGAAATAATTCACTCTTTAAAATGCTATAGTAAAACTTTGTGTTCAAACTCTCTGTTACTGACTTCTTTCCTTGACTCCCTGTCAGCTCTGGCAGCTGAGACTTTCCCCACAACATGCTTTCTGAGCTACTAATTATGTCCAATGTGGGCATTGTGTCAAAATCTTAATTTTGCACTTTAGGTCTAGGAGTAGTCCCATTGATCTTACTGAGAAGACCTATGGTTAAATTTGTGAAAATGCTGTGGGAAATACCTCAGTGGTGTGAACTGTTTTACATATAACCAATTTGTTCATACGGAGAATTGTCAATTTAAAGTTGACAATGTATCTTTAATGAAAGTCAGCATCAAATATTGCATCTGTTTCAAATATATAGAAAAGAGAGACAATACAAATTTAGTTTTTAACAAGAAAAGTGCAATAACAAGCACCGTTATCCTGATATTTGCACTATCATTTTTGTCAAAAATTAAAATTAGTATTTAGAACAACATGGAAATTCTCTTTTGTTCTGACAGTTTTGTAAATATTAATTAACAATTCTATAGTTGTTTTCAGGAAATTAAAGATTAGTGAGTATGTGGACCCTGTTAACTACATTTTTTTCTGTATTGCAAGACTTTAATCATTAAAACAATCAGATCATACCCTCTTCTGTAGTCCAGTACTTTATAAACTTCTCCAGACACATAACCCTGGTGACTTACACTGCTTTACAGTTACCACTGTCTTCCAGTCTGTCAGGGTGTCAGCACTTCCCACTAACACACAAGGTAAGATTATGAGTTGATCTTTAGCAGCATTAAACTTTCAAAAGGAAATTAAATGTGAGGAATTGATACAACATAAAACCAAAACGAAAACAAATGAAAAAAGCTCTACACCCTCTGGGTGTCTATTCCTTGGTACTAATGTTCATTGGAAGCAGTTTCCTATGAGAAAAATCATTATCAACCAAGCAATGCTGCAAGCTATTTTGGATAGTTGAAGCAGAAAGAGGATAATCACTCTAAACTATAGATCAGTAGTTTGACAAAGAAGAGACGATATGGGAGGTATAATTTCCAATCTAAAATAAATACATTCAGTATAAGTACATATCTTATCTCAGAAAATACTTTAATATCAAATGAATTTTTGTTTGTAAATTTGGTATTATTGATATAGTAGTCAAACAAGAAGTATGTATGATTATTTTTCCTGTGCAGTGCTGTTACAGATAATTCTATAGATTACAGAGTTAGAGATGAAAAAATAGATCCTCTAATGTGCTCTCATTTTCCATGGTTGAAATCCTAGGCCCAAATTATTATGGCTGAGTAGAAAAAACATTATGGAGAAAAAACTTTCCTATTACCATATTTGTATTCTAATTTCTTATTTCTGTTTTCAAGGACAGATAAAAAAGTAAAAGTATTATTTTTTTATTATTGAAGATACATAAATTCTGTTACTGCCTTTCTTGTTTCATCTACCCTCTTTCCTTTCTTTCTGTGATATAAGGGATAGTGCATTCATCCGTTGTCTGGTCATAATAACTAACTAACCTAAAAGTAAACTATACTGAAATAATAATTAAGAGAAGTATGTACAGTGGTATAAGAAGAGAAAATATTCATATTACTATAAATTAATATATTTGTGCACTTATGTATGTGTTTCATTCAAGAAAAATACATGGTCAAGAATCAGTCCTTCACTGTATGTGTGTTAATACTGTGCAAACAGAAATGGTTTCATGTACAGTGAGGAAGTAATTTGAGAAGAAGAATAAGTGAAGTTTATTGAAGGTTCTGTTTCTGCAAGCTGCTACACATACATAAATTTTTTAGGCGCATGGACATCTGCTAGCCCAGAGATATTCTTCTGTGAAGTATGCTTGGGACTTTGGTATTTGTTTGCCATGCTGCATTTTTAAAGCCTGAACACTTTTGTAGAAGCCATATGTGGGGAATACAGGAAGGAAGCATCCTTGAAACAAGTTTATTATACTGCTGAAATAGAGTGTAGTGACTTTAAGGGAATTTTGTCTTACAGCTTCAGTGATTCTTGGCAACAAAATAAATCAAACCACTGGACCAGCAAATGCGTCGCTTTAGTATATAACAGCATGTTGTATGGTGCACTATGAATAAATATGGATCATGTGGAAATGTTGTTGGCATGTATGGAATGGAACTTAGGCCCTTTCCTGCAGAAGAAGTAAGACCCAAAATAGAGCTAGTAAGAGTAAATATTCAAGAATTTGTAAATAGAGTTTCACTACAGTGGTATTTTCACATGATTTAATTGTATTAGCCATTGTATAAATGAGGTTTGAGTCATTGGTTTCTTTAATCAAAAATTAAATCAATTTGAGTAAAACCAGCTGTTACTGTACAAAAAGTAAGTAAGATGGCAAATCCATTCTATGTGTTGGTTTGTAATGATGCTATTTTCTTACTGAGATATTTAGAATGAGTACTCCAAGGAATAAATACTGATAGACTGAGGGTAGTGTGGGGAAGAAAACAAACACCACCAAAAAAAAAAAAAACCAACCAAACCAAAAACCCACGCAAAGCTGAATACTGAAAAGCTCTAGAAGGATTCCAATGTGCATGTTGTCTGCAAACAGTGTGGTCTATTTCCATTCTAGGAAATGGATTTCTGAACATTTTGAAGCCTGTGTGTGAGGGGAAAGCAGGTCTCTTTTTTTCCAGTTCTTGTTACGAACATGTTATGTTACCTATAGGCTCTTGGTGGTGCTACAATACAGTATTGCTGTCCCCCCACCCCCAATAAATATTATGCAATTAGTACATGATGATGCACAGTATGCAGATGGTTTTTACCTCCCAAAGCTGCCAAACTGTCTTTTTAAGAGTGTGATTGACAAATAGTCATTTTGGGGAGTGACATGTCATGATGATGGCCCATTAAAACTCCTCAAGAATACTCAGCCAGCTACATATGCCCACTCAGCTCCATCCACAGCAGCAGCTGCTTCTGAGTTCCTCCTGTAGCTGCAGTAAACTTTAATGGGCTGGCTGCACAATTCCCTGTCGCCACAGGGCATTTTGTGTTCTTATTAAAACTGGGGAGTGGAAAAGGCACAGATTTGTGACTACAGCAGCTGCAGGGAGTGGAAAAGGAGAGAAAAGGGAAGGGTACACATGTGTGTGTGTGTGTGTGTGTGTGTNGAGTGGAAATTGTGTGTGTGTGTGTGTGTGTGTGTGTGTGTGTGTGTGTGTGTGTGTGTGTTTATGCACATATATACATACCCACACTTAAATGTATGTATCGATACACAATCTCTGTCTATATAAAGAGCTACGTTATATGAGTATATACAAGGAGAGAGGACACTACAGACACAGCTGAGTGTTTTTTCCTTTCATTATTGAGAGGAAAAGAATCATAGAAATGTGACATGGATGCTCTTATCACATCAAGTTTTCAGTATTTCCTATTAATTATTCAATTCACTAGCCTTTAGATGACAGCATCAGTTATTCCTAGGGGAAATATTCATCTGAACTTTGTCTTCAACCTAGAAGCCTTGAGGGCTTACTTAGATGCTAACTGGAATATTATGAAGTGAAAGTTTTAGAATTTTAGTACTTCTAATTTGAATTTTGTTTGAACAATGGCCATCAAGGAAATAAAGAAGTTTCACTGTTCCCTTTCCTCTTTAACCCCCATTTTTGAAAGGTTGGCAAAATTAAATATTCACTTCACTTCATGTGGCTGAGAAGATAAGATTATTATCCTCCTGAAGCACTGATCCACCACATAAAAGTATAAGGGCTTTAACTAAAGTCTTCCACCAATATCTCTGAACATTTTATTTTGGGAGCAATACAGAGGAAGGAGGGAATAGTAAAACCTTACTGCTTGTTCCAAGTTTGATGATGGAAGAGCATAAGTAAATTAATAGAAATTCTTACTATTTTAGATTCTTAGGCACAGAAACATGCTTTCTGTAACAGAAAAGGAGTTAGAAAACTGCATTAGCAGGGGAAATAAGGATTGTTTAGGGTTTTTTTTTAAAGAAAAATACCTAGTTCATTTGAAGTCAGCCGACAGTTATGTTACTCTCCCTGCCAATTAATCATGTTTATTTTGTTTTCTCCTCTAGTTTCAGGACTTTAAAATCAATGGCAATTTAAATTTCAACCTCCTTTTTGGGTTTTTTTCACCTCCTTTTTTTTTTATGTACACTTGGAGTAGTAGTATTACACATCCTCAGTAAAATGACACTTGACCAGATTCGGGTAATCATCTTTTTAAATGCTGTTGCATTAAGCAGAGTATGAAAAGAAGATGCTGATAAAGTTATACAACATTACTCTGAAGTACTATTCTTATGCTTCAGATGTATCCATGTTCTCATTCACTTTGGCTTTTGGTGTGTGAATATTTTGACCTTTTATTTATTTGTTTGTACATTTATTTATTTAGTTTTTTCCTCTCTTTCCTGTTAAGCATTTGTATTTATTGTACCTCATCCTGTGCTTTCTTAATAATGCCTGAATACCTTGATTGTAGATGAAGCTTTGTTCTCACTGGTTTTATAAACTGTTGAATATGAAGGTCTTGGAGGTTCAAATTACACCAAATGGCATACATTTTGACTGCAGGAGGACTATTAAGGACAATCTGTGGGATGAAAACTGATATTCCCAAAGGGATGTGCCTTGGTTTTACCTTGAATCTGGAATGTGTTCACCTCATAGCATTTGTGGTGATCCTGGGCAGATATATATCTGCCTTGTGGTCATTCATATGACTCTAGTATTACCTGTGTCAAAACAAAATATGGTTCAGAGGCAGTCTGAGTTCAGTCAGCCTGTAGGGTCAGTGCTGAATGTGAAGAGATCTCTGAAATGTCCTGGACCTCATTTGTCTCAGAAGTTCTTAGGTCCTTGGTCAGCTCTGAGCACTCCAGATAGTGTTTTGGGTATTTTAAATCAAGTCAGAAGAGAAATCTTGTCTGGGTTGACCAGATTTTTAGTAACCCTGTCACCAACTGCTTGTGTTAGATTAATATAACGTGGTTATGCTGTGGTCTGCAGCATGAGACCTTGTTGTATTCCCTTGTGATTGTCTCTGTACTTGCCTGACAGAGAGCAAGTCTGAAGGCAACAAAACAGGGAATGAAATTGCCAGTGCGTCAACATGGCAAATTGTGCCACAATGACACCGTTGTCTGTGCTGGTTCCCCACTATGCTGACAACACTACTGAGACAAGGAAACTCTGGCAGCATTACAAGCATATTCCTTCTGTTCAAAGTCTAATTAAACATGTTGGAGTTTTGGGTATAGCCATTTATATTGACTCGATCTCTTGTCCTCAGTATTATCTGTTCTGCTGAGAGCACAGAATGTAGACCAGCATATTTCTTTCTGAGCCTAGGCCTATAATATAGTTTTACATAAATTAATAAAACCAAAAGCAAACAAAAGCCCTCCAGGAGCTCCTTTATCACTTTCTCAACATTTCTTGGAGAACAGACTTTTATAAGAAAATGATTACCTACTGAAGAATACTTTCACTGGTGCCTGGGTATAAAGTCAATTATATGAATCACAGGCCTTTGCTGACATCAATAAAATGTTGAGGAATCTTTTTCTTTCCCACATGACTTCTGTAATCAGACTGAAAGATAAATTTAAAGGGATGTCTTAGGCTGTTGATACTGAAATATGGTTTCAGTTTCCAAGAATGATAATTTCATGGCTCCCTCTGAAAACAATGATCCTATTAGTAACTAATGTATTTGTGAAGCCCTTAGAAATTGCAGAAATGCGTTATGTGTGCACGTTAGATTTTACTGAAATATTAACTCCATTGTCTAGGTTGAATTTTAAATATTAGTTATTATTTGTATTGAAATTGTTCCAAAGCACCAACACTGAACCCTGTCAGTTATCCTGACAGCTGAGCAATAGTGTTACATAAAAAAAAAAAAAAGACAAAAACCCCCTGTAAATATCTAGTATTTTATGAGTCATCACAAAACACATACTAACAATGATAATCGAAGGGGAAAGGGGACTTGAAAACCTTGTATGTGTAACCATGGTAAATATTGACTCCCAAGAAAATCCAAGAACAGCAGTTTTAAGAATCTGGCTGTTGTGATGATCAAAATTTATGGCAAAACTGTGTTTTTCTTTCAAATCACCAGCTTTCCTTAATCTTTTAGAAATTACATCCTTAATCTTTGTATACCCTTTTTAAGTCTTCCCAGAAAGGAGGAGGGGGAGAAGGTGGCATGAAGAAAAGTTTTTTCTTCTCACAATTTGTTCTCCGTTGTTTTGTGATAGTAAATTGTGGTTATAAAATTGGCAAGAAAATTGCTTATGGCTTAGAGTTTTTTTCTTTTTCATGGTTGTTTTTGATTCTTAGTGCCTCCTTGCATTTTGTGATGCAGCAGGAATAAAGCTGCAGTTGTGTCAGTTCCATATCACCAATAACTATGGATGCTGCACAGGGCATGAGGAGGAGGCAGTTTTCATTCCTCTCCTCCCTTTCTAGTTACTTTCATAACACTTTTCAGTTCTGCAAAGGAAGGCACATTTCCTATGGTCTCAGAGAGCAATGAAGCTAGATTGTATTGAAGCATCTAATGTTTGCCCTGTCCATCTCTTTCTCTCCACTGCTTCTGTCATTCTGCTAGTGCCCAAAACCCATCAGCTCCTCATGTTCTCCCTTTGATTTTTTTCTTCACCAATAATCTATAAACTCTGCAATGCATCATTAACCATGCTGGCACAGAGAGAAACAAAAGCAAAGATAGATCTTTAGGGAAGAGAAATCAGAGAAGAGAGGCATATTAATATTGCACCTGCTTTAAAGGAGACTGAACTGAAAATCAGAAAAAGAACAAACCTCACATTCAAACATACAAGAGATGAGTAGTGGCCATATAAGCTGCTTTTAGTACTTTAAATGCTTTTAATAATGCAGTGCAGTATCTCTCCCTTCTGAGACAAAGAAGTCTCCTTCCCTGTTGGAAATACTGCTTTAGTACTTTAATGGCAAGTGATACAAAATGATGTCACCTTTGGTTGTACAGATCTTAACATAAGTAGTATCTAGAAATTATTGAGTTTTTGGAATTTTGAAAAAAATGTTTTATTTATGTTTCCCTAGAGTAATCACCACCCTAAAACTCCACATAGACATAAATGGGTTAGGGGAGACCCTAGACTAGCTATATTGCTGTAGGGCTAAAAAACTGTGAGAAAGGAATTGTGTTCATTAAAAGAGTTAGGGTAATAACACCTTTGCTCTGTAGTGAAGTTGACTGCTTCCTTCTCTCACACATATCCAAATGAGTATTTTCTAAAACTGAGAGCCTAAAAAGATAAAGTGCTTTTTCACCTTGAGTTCAAAGCCAACAAGGACACTCAATAAATTATCTTCTAAAAACAAGTGCACTTTTTATGTGCATTGTCCCTCTGCTTCAACAAGGCTTATGTGGCTTTTATTATTAGATCTGTTTGCTCTCTGCTAATTTTCCTAGCACATTAAAAGTTATCCTCCTGGTAGAAAATACATCATCTCTCTCTAGAGGATTGTTGCTTCCTTTCCTGTTGTCATGTACTCTTGGACATTCAGGGATCACCCAAATTCAGAACTTTTAGAATCTTCATGTTAATGGTATGGGGTATGTAACAAAAAAGCTGTAGGATCAGCATATATGAATTGGATCAGGAATCTTATACTAAAAATAAGGGTAGTTGAAGGCCAAGGCAAACTGGAGAGTCATCATCATGGATATTGTGTGTAGATGGCAATTGATGAAATTAATTGGAAACATATAACTGTCTCTATCATTCTTCTTTCTGAAAACACAATGTTTTATTTACAATATCTATGGCAAACTGATTCTGAAAGAAGAATTGTCTGGAATGACCCCAGCATGGAACCAGTGAATCCTTGAGTCCTCCATTGTCTCTTGAAACAATAATTTGAAGCTGACTTTGTCTTGAGTGTCTCTGCTTGTAAAGTCATAGTCCTCATGTGCAGCTACAGATTGAGCTGCAGTTCTGTCTCCTAGAAGAATAGCCTTGTAGAAAGTGAGAGGAGTGAAAGAAAAGCTAGAAGATGGCATGGCCATGGATGCTTTCTGGAACCTTCCTGTAAAGTACTACTGTCCTGAGGACTAATATCATTCTGTATAATTGTTTCCAAATTAATAACAAGAACAAATAAAAATCCCAGGTCTTACTACTTAATGTATTTCTTCCATTAAAAAGGGACAAAGAATATCCCAAAACAACAATAAAAGTAAACAAGAAAGCCTGACAACAACAAAAAATGTACAAAGTATTTTCTAAAGCCAACATTATATGGAAAATTGTACTTCTCACTTCCTATGATGTTAAATTAAATAGCTGAAACCACAGGTTTGCAGTCGTGTTTGGTAGTAGCAGAGCTGTGAATATGATACAGGACATTCAAATTGAAAAATTTGGTTCATAGTTGCAAAGCATTGATGCCTCTGCATTAATGACTTTGAAGATCACTGTATGGAAGAATTGTATTGGTGAAACTGCAATATAGGTGATATGAAAACTGCATTGAAATTCTCAATATTTTCAGCAAAGTACTATTTTTCCTTTTTTGCATTGTTCTCTTGTAGTGTACTTTTAGGTTATCTCAGATCTCCTCTAAAATGCATATAAAAGTGTTGGAAAAAGCTCTTTAGAGTGCTTTACACTGAATTGATTGTTCTGTAGTGCCAAAGATAAACTAAATCTTGAGCTATATCACCTTCCTGGGGTTAAGTAGGTAGAGAATGGTACATTACTAATTTGAGCATGGGCCAGCACAGTTTCTAAATTCTTAGTAGAACAAAGTTTTAATAAAAGATACAAAGAAGTTTGCAGTTCCAGAGCCTTAACCTTGGAATAACAAAGGTCCTCACTAATCACTTTACTAATCCATGCGGTAGCAGTTTTCTTACCAAGGCATCGTTCCAAAAAGTGGCTTCTGTTCAGCATTTCACTCCAGGTCACCAGCCACTGTAGTGCAATCCATGAGGAGATTTATGGACCTCAAAGTGGAACTCCCTAAAGAACAATGTGCTGTTAATCAGCAAGCCACTGAGTGAGCAAATGGAAATGCTGAAGCTACAGGAATTTCTCCTTTCCCTGGGATGTGAAAGCCTTGCTCAGTGCATCTTCAAGGATTTACTGGCTCCTCCCCTGAAGGTCTCTTTTTTTTTTTCTTTTTCTTTTTTTTTTTCTTTTTTTTCCCTTCAAAGCAGTGCTGGTTAGTTATTCAGGATAGGACTGGATGTAGATAAAAGGTGAAAGGTAGGCTTTGCAGCCCTACAGTTTGAGACCACTGTAATGTGCTGATGGGCTCAGCTCCATCCCCATGGGACAGTGCTGTGCTGCTCTCAGTAACTGAGATATGGAAACTTTCCTTTCTCTGCTTGAAGAGATTTACTTGTACATCTCTAACATTCAGAAAACTGCTCTGCCTGATGAAATGCTGGGTATGCTGGTGTCCTCTGCTTTTCTCTCATCCAGCATCCATCCTAAATTATGCCAGAAAATGTGGAATAGCCTTTAGAAAGAGAATGTAAGAGTCTCAGCCACCACTGAAAGACCAGCTAGAATATGGTGTATGGAGAAAACAGAATCACTTAAGAAAGACAAAAGCACAGAATCTTTGTATCCTATAACCTCAGTTCTTGTGTGATGTGATGTTCAGCATTTCAGTCTACACTGTAAAATTCTGGCTATGTAGGGAAACACACACGGTTCCTCTGTAGCACACAGGAGATTTATGTACCCTGAAGTAGGTATTAGAGAAAGAAAAGAGGAAGGGAAAAAAGAGGTCAAGCAAAATCAAAGACAAGTTAGACAGATTCTTACTCGCACAGGCCACTGCTCCTCTGTAGG
This sequence comes from Dicaeum eximium, assembly GCA_013396995.1. Taxonomy (NCBI): domain Eukaryota; kingdom Metazoa; phylum Chordata; class Aves; order Passeriformes; family Dicaeidae; genus Dicaeum; species Dicaeum eximium. Next base: position 179,943 of record VWZP01010956.1, on the reverse strand, counting down.
GAAGATGGATACTTCTCCCAGTCAAGTTTGAAAAAGCATTGAAAGCCCCCGTTGTCAGATGTGTGAGCTGAACAGAGTATGGCTCGTTCAGTAAACCCCAGCCATTGGGACTGAGGAATACTCTGTGCTGTGGATCTCCAAGAGCCTGAATGTGAGATACCTTTTACTTTGGCCTGCTCACAGTGTCAGCATTGTTTAATCCTGAGTGTGCAGAGAAGCAGGGCTTTAAATGTTTGGGGAACTCCACCAAAGAAATCTCAGGCTTGTTTAGGTGTCTCCAGATTTAGGCAGCAGCAGAATAAGGATAAATCATATTTCAAAATAATGTAGCTAATCTGATTTAGATACCCTAGTTCTGTTTTTCTAATCCAGTCCAAAGCTCCGGATTCCATTTCTGGCTTAAAAGAGAGGAGTGCACTGTAATTGCATAAGTATGAGATATCTAAACAGGGTAAGTGAAATAATGTGTAAGAAATAGGCAGCTTTTTATCCAGCTGAAAAATTCAAAACTGAGCATGAACACTTCCCTGCTGAAATAGGAAAAGGTTTTGCAGCTGTGCTAAGTCATGCCCAAGATAACAATTTTCTGCATGTATTTGGGAAGTGAATACTGCCACAGGTATACTCCTAACAGAGAGAAAAAAAAGTTAGAGATGGAAATTGTGATGATGATGGTGTTGATAGTGGACTTACCTCCAAACTCAAGATAACATGAAATTGGGACAGGTACAAAGAAGAGATGAGAGAGAAAAATCCAAGCATATTTACAAATTTATTTATTTAGCTATTTGCAAATTAATCCGCTTTTAACAAGCAAGAAAGTACTTTAAATTTTACTGATATAATTTTCACTTGTACAGTATTAAATGTATCATATGTGTGTGTTACTATAGCATGATATCCAGATCAATTACATTCTTGATGCAAGTTTGAGATGTAAGGTGTTTGAGCCTGTGTTCTGTAACAGGAAGATGAAACTCAGTGGGCATAAAAGAGAAAACTTGTGGAATCTTGCTCTGTAAGTTAAAATACACTGAGTGATGAGGAGAAAAAAAATTTATTTCTGTAAATCTATCTTGCCTTTCTAATGGAAGATACATTTTGACCTCCTGAAGTATATTTCTTGTGTGCCTACTACAAGTAGTTCCAGGGGAACTGAACCTGTCTTTCAATGCTGTGTGCTTCCAAAAGTTCCAGGACACCTCGGTCTTTCTTAGAGTCTGCATTTTTCTATAATTAGATAATGGAAAGCAAGATATAGAAGAATTGAAGTTACAGGCTCATCAGATAGTAGGCAGCAATTTATCAACCAGCACATTTTACCTCATTTTGTAGAATCATAGAATATGCTGAGCTGGAAGGGACCGATCAAGATAATCAAGTCCAACCCATGACCTTGCACAAGAAGCCACAAGAATCACTCCATGTGCCTAAGAGCAGTGTCCAAATGCTTCTTCAACTCTGCCAGGCTTGGTGCTGGGACCACTTCCCTGGGGAGCCTGTTCCAGTGCCCAACCATCCTCTTGTTGAAAAACTTTCCTGCTATCCAACCTAAACCTTCTCTGACTTAGCTTCATGCCATTCTGTTGAATTCTGTCACTGAAGAGTGAAGAAATCAGCACCTGCCCTGCTGCTTTCCCTCACAAGGAACATTTGACATGTTTTACTGCTCTCCGCAGTAAACACTGAGAAAATACTTAAATACACACAAAAGCAAACACACACTGACGTGAAGTTTATACTGCCATTTGTTTGAATTCTCACCCTTCAGTAGGATTATAAACTGAAGTGAGCAATGCGGTTAAATTCAGGTAGGAAAAAGTCAAGGTTATGATCATATGTGTGCATGTGTTTGCCTATGTAAAAATCTGGCATGAGAAGAGTGAGATTGTCTGCAAGAAAGAATGAAGTTTTTGTGCTTAAAGAGAAAATTTACAGATTGTAATGGTCCCTCACATGGTGTGTGTGATAAGCATTCAGCTTATATTTCTAGGAACAATAAAATTTCACGTACTACTGCTCAACATAGGAATTATTTTTTACATATCTCCATGCCACTGACTCTCTTGTAAGTTAATCTCATCTCTCATCAATTTTTCACCAGCTTCACTCTGATGTTGATAAAGGAGATGGTTCCATCAAATACATCTTGTCAGGCGAAGGGGCGAGTTCCATTTTCATTATTGATGAGAACACGGGGGATATTCATGCTACAAAGAGGCTGGATCGAGAAGAGCAGGCCTACTACACGCTCCGAGCACAAGCGCTAGATAGGCTGACTAACAAACCCGTGGAGCCAGAGTCTGAATTCGTCATTAAAATTCAGGACATCAATGACAATGAGCCAAAATTTCTGGATGGCCCCTACACTGCTGGAGTTCCTGAGATGTCTCCTGTGGGTAAGTGCAAAATACGCTGTTGGTGTTGTGGGAAATTTGTTCCTGTTGCCTTTTTAAAAGTTTCATTATTTTTTTGCTGTTTCACACTAAGCTACTTAATTATCTATGAGGCACCTGCAACAGTTAGATATTTCAAGACTAAACTGGAAATAACATGCTAGATTAAGTATTTATCCTTTCAAAAATGTTGTGAAACTCAAATAGCTATGCAAGGATTCAGATAACCATTTTATGGTGTATTTCTCATTCCAGGGCCCAGAGGCTTTGTTTTATAATTCCCATTAACAGTAATAAGTTTCACACCTATGTTACGGTACTCAGAGGTTATAATTTATAATTTCATTCAGATAAAGTCTGTTAATAACAAACTCTTCAAATTCCTGCTAGTGAATAGCATAATCTTTTTTGTAAGTTTTGCACATTTTAATAATTGTGTATTGGATATTTTTTCTTACAGTGAAATCCCATTTTATGGGGAATATAGGCAAGGAGCAGGAACTGGGATACGACTTGAGATAGTTTAAAGTTCTACTGAAATCAGAGAAGAATGGTTTTTAGAGGCTCAGACCCTTTGTTGGAAACTAGGAAGTGCTGATTTTTCCTGAGCCTGAATTAGGAAAGAATTTCAAAATCGAATCCACTCTCTCTCCATTATAAAGTGACCAAATGCTCATCCATTGTCAGGTGCCGCTGTTTCTTGAAAGCCAACTCTTTCAGACCAGATAAAGGCTTGTACCAGAGATGTTTTGGCAAATGTTACTTTGAGATGAAATTATAAATGGAAGCACAAAAAAAATTCCAACCAAACAAAAAAACCCCAACCAACCAACCAAAAAATAATAAAAAAAAAAAAAAAAACCACAAAAAGAAGAAACAAAACCAAACCAAACCAAACAAAACTTACTTTACTGCAAATATGTATATGTGAAGGCTCACTTCAGCTTGAGAGAGTTCTGTGGTGATTGAAATAAAGATTTTCTTTGCTTGACTGGTTTTAAACCACATTAAAATGTGGTACTCTTACAGTAAGACTGTGCATAAAATTTGCTATGATTTCCTCAGTATGATCTCCCATGTTTTTGAATGTTAAAAAATGCATCTAAATTGGAGCTAGAAAGAAAAAGAATCTTCCTTACCTAAGTGCCCTGCAGCAATCAGTAGCAAATATTGCTTATTTATTTGAAACTCAGCTTAGGAGTCAATAGAGGATAGGTAAAACATTGCTAATGAGTTTCTATACATTTATTTTACTAAGCAGTGAGCATAGACACTCTTTCTCATTGATAATTGGCATTTGCTCATGGTCACTTGAGCAGTATGTGGATGGCTGAAGAGGCAATGTCAGCTTTGGAAGAAAGACAGACACCACAGCTTTTGCAGAGTAACAGGGAGGAATGATATGTTGCTGGGAACTTTTTACTGCTGAACTTTGAAAAAATCTAGACAACAGATAATCTACGACTGAAAAACTGAAATAATTCACTTCACACTAATTAAGTTGCCTTTTTATTTTAGAATAAGATTATTTAAGTAAGATGTAGCATGCATCAACTGCTACAGATTTTTTAGATTTTTTTTTCACTTTTGCCATATGACCTGAGAAGAAATTATCTCCATATTTCACTTTTGCATTTATCACCTTTGTCTTTACTTGCACAGGCATATTGATGTACAGACAGCTACTACAGATATATGAGGTTTACCTACATGTACAAATCCATGCCTCTACTCCTACCTATGCTCCATTTGTTAAAAAAATATATTGGAAATCAATCTATAGGGAGTGCACTGTGTGCAGTGGAGAATATAAGGACTATTTTTCAAAATTAGCTGTTTTGCATATTTTGTTGAGTCTTTACATCATAAAGGAGTAAAAGAAATTTTCTCCCATATGGACTATACAACAACAAATGTATTTTCAATTCAGGCAAGTATTATGCAAAAAATATTAACTGAGACTTGTGCACTCTCTGAGATTTGTGTCAGCTAAGGGTGGTTTCAGATTCATGAACATCCTGAAACTGCACATTTTAAACATCTTCATGGTTAGTATCACACACCTACCAAAGACTGCATTGTTAGAGACAAGGATTAACATGAAATTCCTTTGTCGCATTTTGTCTTACATAGTTACAGCAATTCATACTTTATTCATATAACATAATTTTTAATTAATCACCTAGAGCATCCATTAAATATTAAGGAGATACAAAGTATCTCTCTCATATTTTGTTTAAAATTGTATCCATGACAAGGATTTTTAATTGGATGTTAAAGGAAATGAAAGATCACAGGATTATAAACCAAATTAACTATAAAGCTAGAAAAACTATAACCTTTAACCTACAGGCTGGTTATGCAAGTATAACGGTTCTGTATTTTACTTGACAAATATTTTTGGACATTATCTAAGGCTAATTGAAGTCAATCTCTTTTTTTATTGGAAATGACTTCAGGTCAGGTTCAAATTATATTTGGGTCAGGCCCAATTATATTGATTATCCTGAACAGAGTAAATATCTTGATGGCTTATAAATCCATTCATGGCAAAACACCCAAAGATATGGTTTATCTGAAAATCATAAGGATTTGTTTTTGTTTTATATATATATTTTTAAAGGGTGTCTGGTACTTAAAAAATTGAGCAGTATTATATGTCAAACAAAAGGATACTGGTCTATTTGAGTTATAGCCAAGGGAATCAGAGATGAGAATTCCAATGCCCAACATAGTTTGGATTTGTTTAATCTTCCCTGCTCTCCAGCCATATCAACAGCTTTGCTTGTTACCCAGCACAACAAATATCTTCCTTGCAATGTTTATTACCCCTGACTGAGATGGATAGAAATATCTGAATTGTATAACAAAGAAAACAAAGCAAAAGCAGTGTATCAGGCTTAAATGTTTGATACAAGGTGTAGTGGGCTTTGAGAGCCTGCATGAAGTGTCTCTCTCCAAGCACAAGCAACCTCTGGTTCCCTTGGTCTGACCTTGCTGATTAGCTGGGGCCATTGTTGAGTTTCTTCCCCAAGCGAAGGCAACATACCGAGGCTGTGGGAGGGGAAGGAGGAGGTGAAGGGGGTTCTGACTCTCCTCTTTCACACTTCTGGAAGGGAGAGGCTGTGGAGGCATTGCTGCATCGGCTGTGGGTGAGACCTAGAGGTGGAAGCACAGAAATACCAGAAAGTACTGAGCAGAACCAGTCTGGATTGTTGTATGTAAGGATTATGCAGGAACTCTGGATAACTTGAGGCGTTTAATGTTTTTAGTAGCAGCTGATACCATGTAGAAATGTGATGCCACCATGGAATTGTTTTGTGTCTTAGATATAGTACACATCATAAATTGAAATAAATTAATACATTTAATAACTGACTGCCTTAAAGCTCTATTTGCAATTTGCTAATGTGGCTAAGATTCAATTGATAAGAGTTTGTACAGTTTCACAATTAGGCATTTGTTAAATTAATCCAGTTTTAGAAACCAGTTTTATTTAGAATGATCTCACCAACATTAAAACAGAAGTCGCAGAGTCCTTTCTCATAAAACATTATTTCAAAATTTGCATAAAATATACTGCGAGTCACTAGCAAGCTTTGTAAAAAGCTCTGTAGAGGTTTCTAAAATAATACACTTAGAGATTCAAAATGGATCCCTTTGAAGGATCCCCAACTCAATTTTCAGCAACCAGTTTAGCTTTTGCTCTTCCTATCACAGAAAAGGTTAACCTCTGCAGTGTGCCAGGAGCATTGTTGAGACTTGACTTGGCTAAATTTAAGTACAAATAGCATTCTAAATTCAAGGTCCACTCTGCAAATACCCTCCCGTCCTTTTACCCTAATATCAGTATAAATAGGTCAAGTTCAAAGATTGCTGTAATTTAGCAAACTCCATCAATATCTATTAAATATTATGTTACAAATTATCATAAAAATTCTGGAAAATAAAACTAGAAATCTGTACCAGTCACACAGAATTAAGTCTGTTACTAGCTGAAATCAAAAAAAGAATTACATAAAACACTTTGATAAGCACCACAGATTTTTTTCTCAGTACTTGCTACAATTGCTGAAAAAGTTTGTGATGTTGCTACACGTATAATTCTTTATAATGAACGGATATCCAAGCTTTGTTAAAAAGACACAACTTTAGAGACAAACAATTTTAGAGGAATCAATACGTAAAAGAGAAAGCTATTTTTAAAACAACGCATATTTATTTTTTCAACCCATACAAAATACACAAAGTGTAAGTAATATTTTAAGTTATAATTGCAAAACTGCAGTTTATATTAGGGCACTGATGAAAGTTTGGGGTAGGGTCAGTGTCCTGCCTGCACTTTCATTCCAGGCCTCTGAACAATGGTGACTACATGAGGTTTATTGGAACACTCATTTTGTTGGGTGGAGTAAAGGTGTGGTAGCATTTGTTGACTGTCCCTGTTCCCTGTAAGCCCTGATTTTGGATGCCTGTACGACAGCTGACTGTCTTTGCTAGAGGGTAAGGCAAAGCATCCATGAATACAAGGAAGATAATTTCAGGGCAGGAACCCAAACTCTTCTAAGAGGATGTACTTGGAACTACGATACAACTACCCATTTTTCCTCACACTTTTAGATTTATTTGCTATCCATAAGTATCCCCACAGCTTTATGTTTTGGGGTTTTTTTAATTAAGTATTTTAATTTGACATCAATCCATTGCAGAAAGATTAGGACAGCAGTAAATGGCAATTATCATACTCTGAAGGAATTCCTGTTCTTCAAGAGCAATCTGTTTCTTCTGGAAAAATCTCTGGAAATCCTCAAATACAGATCTTTCTGTGCATTTTGTTTCCTTGGAGCAGATTTTCTACACATAGGACTTTTCACATAGTTAGAATACCGTCTGTTATCGTGCATATTCTTGAAAAGAATGTTGTACAGAAATCTCCCTCTCAGCATGGGGCTTCAGAAGCTCATTTTTTGTATGCAATTAGTAAAGAAATAATGACAATAGCATGGGTTTCAGATCTTTCCCCCACTGATGTTTAGAAGAAGTTGATTAGCACACAGGGACTGGAAAATATCATTGTTTTTTAGTTACTGATTATATTTAAATGGAATTATGGCAGAAATATTTGATGTTAGAATTCCTACTTAAAACCCACCCTTTTCTGAAGTATTCATGTGTTTTAGGGAGAGACAATCAAATTCAGATAATGACTTTATTCATCTCCTGGAATGTAGAGAGTTGTTTGCTACATCAATAGATTTTTACAACAAACGAGCACTTCTAAACTTGCAGCATTTCAAAAATGTCTGTGCTGAGGTTGCGGAGCTTGTAATTTCTTTGATCTTGTATTGGTCTGGGGCCCTTGAAAGCAGCAAGAGCAGGAGGAAAGACGTAACTGTGTGCAAGGTTTATAAGCACTTTTGCCAATATTTGCAGACATTGTAAGCTTCATTGGCAGCACAGTGACTTTGTAAATGTGGTAAGCCTGGCTTTCACAAAGAACACGGGATGTCAAACAGTCATTACAGTACCCTTGTTCTCAAAAGCTGCATAGACTTTGGCAAGTTTAAAATAGGTCCCCGTATGAAATTACATTATAGAGTAATCTGTAAAATCAGTTTGACATTCTGAATCAAAGCTCTTAGTTACTGGTGAACAGAAAATGGATGTATTTTAAGTCCTATAACTGATAAATGACTTGATGGATTAACTAGCAATTTTCTTTTTAAACTTGCCATCTGCTTAATAGTTGCATGTGAAATTTCAGGTTGGGAAGAACCTTTTCCCTGTCCAAAAGTATTAGACAGGTCACAAGAGAGAAAAATTGCATTTTAACAGAATTGCAACCATACTACTTTGTCATGGATACTTGAGGAATAGAGATCAGGAGTGTGGGCTAACTAGGACATAACCTGAATAAATTTATCTTATGAATGATCATTTCTGGTCAGAATTCTTTCAAGCAGGACTCATCCTTTCTAAGCTATTCCATTTTATGGAGGGAGGGCTGGACTTAAACCTCTCTCCAAACTTTCAGCCTAGTCCAGGCTCCATTTATGATGTTCTACTTAACTGAGAATAGAAAAGATGAGGAAAATGGATGGGAGATATACTATATAAGATAAAAAGAATTTCAGAGCTTTCTCCCATTTCATGAAAATTCCAAATAAAACTGACCAGAAAACTATTTATGTTAAGCTCACCCTGGACACCTGCTATTGCAGTTTGCTCTTAAAAAGTGATTTCAAGACTTGCTGGTCTCATTTCACATGTCAAAAACAAGTCCTTTCAGGAAATGAACACTGTGTTTAACAAATGCTTTTCTCTAATTGTGTGTCTAAATAAAGTCCATGAATCTGTGCTTTTCTTGAAGACCTTTTCTGGACATCTGCCAAATTGATACAATATTAATTTGCAATCTCACCTCCAAATGGGTCCCTGGGCTGTTCAGTGGAAGGTCTGAATGTTCCAGACAATCTGCCAGTGAGAAAAAATTAATCCTTTCTGTCTATCAAAGGATGGTGACCATGGCCAAGGCCCTGGCTCCTGAGTGTTATTTTATTGTGCTCTCAGCACGCACCATGAAAGCTGTTGTCTAGAACAAAACAAATGGGAACTGACATGGAGAACATAATGAATAGGAGCTGGATGCAGAATGACGTCCTTACAAAATATAACCTTCTTGTTAGCCTTTTAGAAATTTTGCTTTCTTATCCCTGTCAGCATAGAGACGTTTTTTGCTTGAGGAATCTTTACGCAATAGATTGCCACAATTGGTATTACAGATATATTGAAGGAAATTAGTATTGCAGATTATTGAAGGAAATTACTGCTTTTTAAAGAAATTTAGAGACAGCTTTCACCAAGTTTTCTCTGAGCTGAGAAAGAAACTCTTCAGCCATCTCTTTATGAAGCAGTAAATAATTTTATAGGCTAACAATAATTTTGTGTACATTTATCAAAATTTGTAAAACATATATATATGTGTGCATGTTTGAATTTCTAATTTGTCATTACAATTTCAGCATGCAGATTTCTCTCAAAAGGAAAACTATTACAACTCTATTTCATACCAAACAGACTTTAGGCTTCATCATCATTACAGAAATTTTATTGACATGTCCTCCGCCAAGCAAAGGCAGAGATAGAGAGGAGGAGCTAATTAGTGAGATGGTTTTTACTGCTGTGATTCAATGTGTGTGACTATTTAGGGAGATGGAATTCTGTAATAGCTGGTACTACTAGTCTACAAATAGAACCTGATACACTAAACAGAGTCAGCATGGAAATGATGAACAGTTGTGAAAAAGCCACCTCACAGAGTTCCAGATATGTACTGGCACAGCGTATTGAGCAAGTGTAGTTCATATTTTTCTGTCTTTCATGTGCAATAGTCCCTCAAACATTTTACAGGTACCTCTGTGGTTCAAGTGACAGCCACTGATGCTGATGATCCTACTTACGGCAACAGCGCTCGAGTGGTTTACAGCATATTGCAAGGACAGCCTTACTTCTCTGTGGAGCCCAAAACAGGTAAATTTACATAAACCCTTTGCAGTAATGCTGAGAAAAAGAGGCAAATGAGCATTAAAACTTGCTAGGAACCTATTAATATGATCTCTTGTTTAATTGAATATATTTGGGTTTTGTTGGTCTTTTAATCTCATTCTTTAGAATAGATTATCAAAGCCACACTATGTAATAAATGGACATTGCTGGAACAGAATTTATTGTCTTTTTAATCTACCAGCTGCTTAGTCTGCTGCCCATTGTCATGTCTCTTATCAGTGAAAATATCTAGATTCATTGAACATTTTTTTCAGATTTCAGAAATACCTAAACGTCACATAGCCAGGTTCCATACAAATAGATTTAAGGCACAATTAGTCTCCATTCTACTTTTCAAACTGAAGTTTTGTTGTGGGAAATGAACCTCTTCTTAATTTGAAGAAGAAAACACAATGCTTCTTATGCTTATCAGATATAATATTGCTGCCACCTTCAAAGCATATTACTGGTGAAACTTTTTAAAAAGATTTTTCTTGAAATTTTGTGGATATTTTTAAGCCACAACGAAATGCAACCTTTAATGCTCTGTGGGTTTAATAAATATTGCCCATTCTGCTGGGTCATTTCACAAAGCAGGAAAGTAGGTTTTTGCTCTGCTTGTTTTAGTTTAGTGCTTGAGCCTTCACTTAGACCGACAAGGAAAGGAGTTATAATCTTCATGACAAAAGAGAAAAAAAAAATCCACCCTTTCAGTCATAAACAATCTGTGACGTGAATCAGACCTGAGTCCCAATGTTGTGACCAAAAAGACACGCTCTATTTAGGAACATCCAAATTTGCAGAAATAAGTACATAATTATCTTCATATTGCAACAGATTCGTGCTCAGCAGGGATATATAGCACTGTCCTTTTCCCTCCAATGAGTATGATTTATGGTGGTTTTCTCTCTGTTTCTCTTTCTCCCTCTCCATGGGTGTCTCTGTACCATCTATGTTATGATAATGGCTGGAGGCAGCTCTTGAACTATAATGTGGTAGTTTCTGCTAAATAAAAATCTTGAAAAATTCAGGCTGAAAGGGCTGCATACATTTTCATCACTTTGATGTGATACTCAAGTTTCCTGGGTGCATGACAGTTTGCTTCCAAATGTTTGGGTAACTTTGCCTAGTAATTTAACTATGACAGAAAAACAAACATGCCAAGAAAAGCAAGGTAGAAACAATGACTATTAAGTTGTATATTAATGGTATTTTTACATGTCTTGTAAAATGGGTGAAATAGTGCCAGGCAGTCTGTTTGTGACATAAATGTTTCAACCCAAAGGTGATTAATGGCAAGTCCAACATTCATAAGGGAAAAAGGAAATAAAACTCTAAGCAAACATTCAACAAATAGCAGATGAAGAGATATGTGTCCCAATGTGCCTCTTCTTTATTTAGTTTGTTTATATTTCTTTTACTGCTGACACTAAGTGCTGGAGAAGCAAACGGCTGCCTCTCTGGAAATCAGGGTTAGCAGCTGTACTATGTACTGCGCATGAAATATTCATAAAATCATCATATTTTGAGAAGGCATTTTTATTTTTTGGTGTATATCAGCATAGCTCAAAGGATGAAACATGGAATTTTCTTCTAGTTTTCATTTCACGTCAACTAATTACAAATGAATTAATTAATTATGCAGATCATCAAATGGACATAACAGAAACTACTTTAGATACTTGAGTATTTGATTAATAAATTTAAAAATCTCTTAATTACATCAATGATTTAGACATGGACATTGGTAAACCCAATATATGGCAAAATAAGATAATTTCATATATCTCCAAAGTGTGGCCTGCTATCAGTATTGATAAGAGTTAATGTCTTGAATGAGTATTCAAAATATAGTGAAATGAATCTTGACCATAGAATCAAAAAAAATGAATGCAGAATATTCTGTTCTTCCTAGCTGTAAAAGAGTGGGAAATCAAATACAGAAGATTACATCTTCCAGGGAAGAAAGTGTTACCCAAGACATTTTGAAGACTAGTTCAGGGAGAAGAAAACACAATCACGCATAGCATTACCCAGTAAATCTAGTACTAAACAAAAACTGGTGGGTTTGGTGACAGTTTAAAATAAGCTCACAGTATGTCAGTGCAACTCCTAGTCAAAACTTATATTAGTGTTGGAATTCCTTCATTCCACTCTTGCTGCAATCACTGATCTGCTGTTGCCTTTTAAAGACAAAACAAGCTTTTTACAGTAGCATATTTTTGCTTGTGCTATCCTTTCTTGACACCTTGTCGTTCTGCAGGTATTATCAAGACTGCCCTTCCGAATATGGACAGAGAAGCCAAGGACCAGTACCTCTTGGTTATCCAGGCAAAGGACATGGTTGGGCAGAATGGGGGATTGTCAGGGACTACATCTGTGACTGTCACCCTGACTGATGTCAATGACAACCCGCCCCGCTTTCCACGCAGTAAGTTACTTTGTGAATACCTGACTTGTAATATTATTCCTAAACACTGCTATTTTCTTTACACACTCTGCTATTTCTAAACAAAAAGTGCTTATTTGCCATGTTAAGTTCTTTGTTAAACACTGACTGCAAGACTATTCTATTATTATTATTATCATTATTATTATTACTATTATTATTATTATTATTATTATTATTATTATTATTATTATTATTGTTCAGTAAGCATTGTTTTTCTTTGCCTCGTGCATACCAGATCAGTTGAAATGGTGTACAGCAGCAGGGACATTTATTGATGTATTTTACTTGCTCTCTATGAATACACAGACAAAAAAATATATCCTAATACATATTTAGGTTTTGCCAGTTAGACTTCAGGATTCTTTAATTTGACCCTTACTCCTTTGTATTCCTTTGGCACTGTCACGTGCTTGCAGTGTTTCCTAAAGAGTTAATCACAAAAGGGCTGGGAAGTCACCTTCCCTCCATTTGATTTCTTTGACCAAGGTGGCTCTCATCCTAACCTAAAGAAAGGACCATGCAATTTTATGGTCAAAACAGACACGTTCAGTTTATTCATAGCATTCTGTCTGGGGTGCTTTTTTTTAATTAAAAAAAAAATTAATTACGTGCTAACATAGAATTAAAGTAATGTGGAGGATATATTCATGTCTACTCCAGCCTCACCTCCAATGATGGAAAAAATAGATCTGTACATAATAGATTTCCTGTTATTTCAAGCCACCAACTGCTTGAAATAATAATAGAACAACTGAAGTTGTTTTTGAAGGTGAGGGTGTTATTGGCTACAAAATGCACTCTGATACCGTTTTGACAGCATATATATAATTTTGTGCTTGAATAAAAAAAGCTAGAATTCTCAGAATGGTGTACTTAATGTTAAAGAAACTAATATATATTAGTTTCTAGGGATATGCAGATTGTGAACTGCCTAATCAAGATATAAAGCTATAGAATAATAAGTTTTTATATTGATATGATTTTACTTGCTTTTCTTTCCTCTTTTCTGGTAAGCAAAGTAAAACTGCATTATCAGGAACTCACATAATGATTTGCATTTAAGTTTTGAATTTTATTTTTGCATCTTTGCCTTGTACTCCTCTTGTCATATGAAGAAGTTATGCTTGTTGTTCTTAGAATCTATCACAAAGAAAACCTAGTAAAAAGGGCAATTCTATTTCAAAACTGAAGTATTTATTCTTTTAGCCTGAGTAAATGTTCAGGCACATGATTTAAAATAAGGTAGATTTAAGAAAGCTAGCTTTCTTTTCTTTTTTTGCTTTCAGTCCCAGAAGACTCTGAATTCATTAAATTTTTAAATTTTGCAGGATCATATCAATATAATGTCCCAGAGTCTTTGCCAGTGGCTTCTGTGGTGGCCAAAATAAAAGCTGCAGATGCAGATGTTGGACCTAATGCTGAAATGGAGTACAAGATTGTGGATGGTGATGGTTTGGGAGTATTCAAAGTTTCTGTTGACAAAGACACCCAGGAGGGAATCATAACTATTCAGAAGGTGAGTCTGATTTTACCCACTGATTCTGTTTGGAACTCTTCCAGATGGGGACATGTAATGAGAGTATGAGCTTTTGTTTCTAAGAGCCTGCTAGAGTCTGCTATAAATATTTCCATTATATTATATTTCATCATGATTTGACTGTGTGATTTTGAGGTTTTTAATGAGTTATGCTGAAAAATATTCTGCATTTTCTTTGACAAGACGTGTATTTTTGTGAGGAGGATGCTTTAAAGTGCTGCATTTGAATGGGAATCTAAATTTTAATCTTATTTGTCTTTGTATTATATAGTAGAAAGTGTGAACATATATCTTGCAGCAAATATGGAAGCTCCAAATAAAAAATGGATTCTGAAACTAACTTTAAAAATAATTATCTAGATGTCTTTAGCTGAGGTGATACTATTCAGAAAGCACACATTATTAATTTAAAATTATGTAGTAGTGAAGTAGTAGATTTACAAGATCATGTATTATTAAAGATATTATTAAAAAAAAACCTTGAACATTTTAAATAAGTATTTTTTTCTTCATAGCTTTCTATGTGTGCAGTTAGAAAACATATGAAATTGAAAAATCACATTGATATAAAATTATTAAAACTAAGCTTTCTTACATTGCTTTAACACATTTTTAGACTACCCTTTTAAAAAGTAAAAATGTGCTGAAATATTTTTCAAGAAAATTTAATTTTTTTGAAAAGTAAAAGAAATACAACACTTTATAAGAATCTCTCATATAATTTCCTATTCTTAATGTGTGAATGCTTGGCAAGGTCCCTGTGACCTTTGTTATGCAAAGGGTGGTATTTCAGGGCCTGGGCTTCCCACCCAGAGCTCAACCTGCAGCTCCCAGCTACCTACACTGAATGTTGTATTCCTCAACAGTTTAATATCCTTAAAGTGTGGGAATGACTTGGCATTTTGGAGTACATGTACCCATGTTTCCAAACAAGGAGCTATGTTTGTACTTAATATTATTCCATAACAGATTTTTCTTCCCTACATATTCTTTAATATTTTTAAACTTCACCTATTGGCTGGGGGGCTTTTTTGTCTTGTTGTGTTGGGGTTGTTTCCCTTCTCTGGTGTATCAATTTCTTCTTCAAGCAATATAAAGCTTCAGTTACATTTCTCCTTTGAAAGTAGTTAAGAGTGCAAGATGTTGCAAAGCAATGGGCTAATTCTATGATGCCCTTAATGCCTGTTGAGAGCTGGTAATCATCCATAGATGTCACAACAAATGAACTATGTTCACCCTTGAAATATCATAATAGGTGTAATGTAATCATCTTTTTTCAAGGAAAAAACACCCATCTTAGGCTAGTTGCAAAATGTACTCCTGCTTAGCGCATTTGAAATAGAAGTGACTAAAAGTTAGTAGTCTTTTTGATCAACAGCCAATTCAATGTGGCTCCTTCAGTTTGCTCACTTAAAGTTTTCGGGCAAAGATTTGGGAGAAATGTGCCTATCCTAGAGAGAGAACATTTACCAGTGCCACAATGAGCAACACTGAATCAGTCAAGGTCTTCAGTGATCTAATATGAAACCTGATGAGTTAATTTCCATTTTTTAATATGGTTTTGTAGTCATAGTATTTATTCCTGGAGTATCCTGATTTCAGTGTTATACAGTGAACCAAATAATTTACATTTGTTATTTCTATAATCATTTTAGCTAGGGACCTGAACTGGACTTTTCACTGAAGAATATTTGTCTAGAAAACTGTTCCATGAAATAGCTGTTAGACTACTTTAAAAGGGTACAAATTTTTGACCTGATCAAATGGTCTAATCTGCTAATAATTTTTATACCTACATACTGCTATATTTTGACACAGTAATTCAGAATTCTTTCTCTGCAACATTAGACTTTTTGTCTAATTTTCCTACTATTTTTGACTTCATTTCCTCTGTGTGGTAGGTAGTCCTTAGCTAGTGCCAGGTGCCCACCAAGCCAGTCTGTCACCCCCTCTTCAGCAGGACAGTGTGAGAAAACAAGATGGAGAAAACCTTGTGGTTCAAGATAAGAGCAGTTTATGAAAACAAAACTGAAGGTCACATGCATGCCAAGCAGAGCAAAGAAAACAGAACATCTTATTCCTTATGGAGATGCCCAGCCACTTCCTGGGAAGCAGGGTTTCAGTTCAAGTAGCAGTTGCTTTAGAAGGCAAAGGTTGTAAAAAACAATGCCTGCTCCCCCACTCCATTCCCTTGCCTTTCTCTTAGGTTTTATATCTGAGCAGACGTGCTGTGGCATGGAATATCTCTTTGGTCTGTTTGGGTCCACTGTTCTGGCTGTGCCTCCTCCCAAGATGTTGCCCATCTGTGTGGGAAATGTTGGAGACAGCACTGATGCTGTGCCAGCACTGCTTGGCAGTAGCCAAAAAACTGGTATGTTGTCAATACTTTTCCAGCTACCAATGCAAAGCACAGCACTGGTCTGCTGTGGGGAAAATTGACTGCCCTTCACCCAAACCTGACATGCTCTGCATACCCAAAGGTGATTCCCCACGCTGAGGGCCACCTCCCAAACCTCAGGATGTCCTTTTCATTTTGATGCCAGCAAACCTTGTGCTTGGCCCAGGGCTGAAAGACCCTCCCTGCCAGCCCTGTAGAGAACATTGTCTAGGATAGAAGTGAGGAACTGAAGCACAGTGCCTATCAGGCAACTGCACTGTCTTCTGGACAATAAATTGAATTAAAGACCATTAATAACTGGGTATGCAGGTTAAGAGTGTTTCAATCACTGAGCCTTACCTGCCAGATCACTATGGAGTCAGGTTATCCCTGCATGATATTGTGTGCTTGTTAGTAAGAAATGAGGGAAGAAATTAAGTCTGTAGCCTGGAATCTGCCTAAAAATTTTGCTGTCCAGCACATGATGTTCTGTACTCCTCTGAGTGCAATTACCTTTCTCCTTTTCATACCCTAAAATCAGCTGAGGTATTGAGAAACAGCTCAGCCTCAATGCATGCCTATCCTTTTCAGCTTTTGATTATTGATATGCTCTGATGTCACGCCTATGTGCACATCAGGCAGTAAAATGCCAAGGCAAAGACTTATGAAAAGGCATGCTTTGGTTCTAAATGCAAATGGGTGCTTCAGTTTTGTGTGCTTCTGCTGCAATTGTACATAAAGCTCCACAGGCTGGGCATGAAAATCACCAGCAGTAACTGAGCAGCTGAAGGCACTTCTCCATTCATTTTTGTGCTGGGTGCTGTTGGAGAAAGTTTGGCACCTGGTTATCCGAGTTCCACACCCAAGCTGGGGATTTTGCATTCTGTTTTTAGAAGGATAACCACTTCAAGACAATTTTGAAAGTTGACTTCCTCACTCAAAACTAACACTTCTTTTAACACATAAGTAGCATTAAATTAAAAAAAA
>VWZP01010956.1:64224-162610 GCA_013396995.1 Dicaeum eximium | reverse complement strand
AAAAAAAAAAAAGAGAGAGTTTTTGTAAGAAAGAAAAGAAAAACTGTAGGAAGAGAAGTGAGATTTAAGAATTCACTGTGTAAAGACAGATTTTTATGTTCCTTTTTATTTTTCTTCCACAACATTAATTTTATGGATTATTAAAAAAAATGCCCAAGGAAGAGCAAAAATTGCAGGAAAATTATCGGTTTTGAAACAGAGAGATACCAAGTACCATGATATTATAATGAGAAAAGTGTTGCATGTTTAGGTGTATCTCAAGAATACTGGTGAACAGATTTGGGAGTGTTTAATTTTTTGTTTTGGATTGTTTTCCGTGCCTGTTTGAACGTATTTCTTCTCTGTACCCTGCAACAAAGAGACTTCAAAACATCACAAGTCAGTGGAAAAAAATTTGTGGTTTTACTACTAATAGTGATTTTCATAGAAATATATTGAGTGTATTCCTTCCTTTATACCTCTTCTGCATTGCTATAAACCCAGATATCTCTCTGGCTTGCACAGCTTATTCAGGATGGATTTTTCTCCTAATACTTTGAGAACAGTGTTGTTTTCTGAATAGTAGTGGTAGTTCTGCTCAAGGTTCTTACAGCCATGGCAGGACTAGGGATTACATGCTCCTGAACATGATAGTACTGTTGCTACCTAGTGCCTAATGTCAGTGTAGATTAGCTACTAGACTAAACCTCAGCTGAAAATAACACTTTGGCAATAGTCTGGCACTCTTGTAATTACTCCCTTAACCATATGAAAGCAGACAAGGGAACAGTGCTTTCTCTGTGTTTCTATCCACTTGGTCTTTATCCTTTCTAAGAGTAGAGTAGCATTGTAGTATACCTTATGCAGCACAACTACGAAGCATGTATCTGTGTACAGTTTGTACAGCATGTATCTGTGTACAGTGCTGTATCACTGTACAGTTTTTGCAGCCATATGGGCTTTCACATACTCATCACACCTTTTTTTATTTTATACCAGTTAGGATATTTGAATCAAAATTAAATCAATGAGATAAGTAGTTCACATATTCCAGGAAGCTGCTTAAGTTCCTCCAAAACTAAAAAAATCCACCACCCCCACTAAAAAAACCCAAACCAAAATAAAACTAATCAAACAAAAACAGATGAACAAAAAAACCTCCACACAATATTTTTTAAATATTTGGGACAAGAACTGATTTTGTTCATGAATTTATGGCTTACATAATAACAGCATGTTATGTCTGGGTAGAATTGGTTTTTGTAAGATTAGAGAAGCTGAAAGTTCATCTAATGACAGAAGCTAGTAAAAGCATGGTGAACCATTTACTTGGTTATTGGCACTAAAAAATAAAATCTACTCTCTTCTGCAATACATTAACTCATTTTATATGCAAAAAATGTATCCAGCGTGTATCTACAATGGTATGTAAAAGTGTGTAAATTGTTTTTAGGCTATTTTCAGCTATTTCACTACCTGAAATAGGATATAAAAAATTCTAAAAGACAAACTTTGACTTTCTTTCTCTTTGTCTTTTGCCGGTCTTCAGAAGTTGTTTTAAATAACAAGTGAATGAGACCCATAAGTAGTAATCTCAGCTTAAATGAAGGGTGGGAAAGTGGTAGGAAAGCTAATAAGGGTATTTTCCTGTAACCTACTATGTTAATACAATTTGTTGCCTAGCAGTTTCAAGTCCCTGTGGAGATCTTCCCACTTCTTTATTTACTCACTTTCTCTTTTGCTAAATAATACTAACAAATAAATGAAAAGTTCTCACTTGTCAAATGAAACAGAAGAAATCTTTCTTATTTTTATTCTGTTTAGAGCAATCCATGCTACAATTCTGATGTTGCAAATAATGTGAGTTTGGCTAACCTCCACACTGTAGCACAGTGGCACTGTGGTAATTCACAAACTAGAACAATAAAAGAGAATAGAATCATAAGATAGCATCATTAAAGTTGGAACAGACCTCCAAATTCATCAAGTCCAATCTTTGATCGAACACCACTATGTCAGTTAAATTATAGTGCCTCATCCAGTCATTTCTTGAACACTTCCAGGAATGATGATCCCCTGGGCAGTCTGTTTCTATGCTTAAGTACCCTCTCAGTGAAAAAAAGTCTTCATGAAGTCCAGCCTGAACCTTTACCTGTCACATCTTGTAGATGTGTTGTCTTGTACTATCCCTAGTTACCTGGGAGAAGTTAACCCCCACCTATTACAGTCTCTTTTTAGATTGTTGCAGAAAATTATATTCCCTGAGCCTCCTTTTCTTCAGGCTAAACAGCCCCAGTTCCTTCAGCCGCTCCTTACACAACTAATAGACCCTTCATCATCTCCATTGCTCTCCCTCCTGAATGGGGGGCCCAAAACTGGACACAGGACTCAAGGTGTGGTCTCACCTGTGCCAAGTACAGGGGGGCAGTCACTGCCCTTGTCCCTCCAGACACACTGGTTTTGACACAAGCCATTTGCCTTCTGAGGCACGTGGGCACGCACTGGCTCATCACCAGCATTCCCAGGCTCTTTCCTGATGGGCAGTTTCCCAGCCACTCTGACTCCAGCCTATAGCCTGCCAGGGTTTTTGTCACTCAGGTGCAGAGCCCTTCACTCTTGCTGTTGAACCTCACACAACTGACCTCAGCCCATCCATCCAGCCTGTCCAGATGCCTCTGCAGAGCCTTCCTGCCCTCCAGCAGATCAACACTCCCACCCACCTCAGTGTTGTCTGCAAACTTACTGAGGTGGGCTCGATGCCCTTATCCAAATTATTTATAGATATTAAATAGGACTGGACTGAGCACTGAGCCCTGGGGAGCACCACTGGTGATTGGCTGGCAACTGAATGTAATTCCATTCACTACCAACTCTCTGAGCCTGGCCAGTTTTTAACTCAGTAAAGAGTGCACTCAGTGAAGGTCAAAGCCATGGGCTGCCAGTTCCAAAATAAAACTAAACTAGATAAGTAAGTTACCTTTAAGCTGGATTTAGGAAAATGTCCATCTTATGTGATCTTTTCCAAAAAAAAGAGTTGTAGAGTTTATGGAAAGGAATCAGGCATTTATATTTCTTAGAAGTATCTCAACATTTTTTCTTCATTCACACTGTGACTCAGTTCTCCATCTGTAGAGTAGGATCAATTCCTTCCTGTGGTTTCATTTGTAATTTACATACTGGTATCAATGCTCTGTTAGTAAGGACTCAGATCATTTGCATAACTCAATTTCACAGTGGTGAGGGTGTTTGGAGAAAAAACGTAATTTTTCTGCATATATTGGAGTTTTCAAAAATGTGTCAGGTTTTCCTCTGCAGTAGAAATCTTAGAATTGAAGAAACATTTATGGAAGTGAATGATGATTCAGTCATTTAATACAACAGGTTCTGAAGTGTCCATGCAAACCTATGTACAATTTGAAGTGAATTCATGATGAGTTTTGACAAAATCCTGATTCTAATACACATGAATGGAGTCTTGGCTTTGCTTTCTAAGCAAAGTACATACACAAACTCTTATTTCTTGTGGTTTCCAAAGCACTATTCCTAGAAATAGTGTACTGAAAAAAGCATCATTTAAGTAGAGATCTCACTTTATCCTTAAAGTTGCAGGCTAAAGTTACACTTCAGTAATATTAATAGCTTAGTACCAAAACATCTAAAAATAAAAACATGATGCTCTGTATCCACCTACACTTTTATCAGATATTTGGTACTTAAAGTAGTAATGGTAATTTAATAATAAAAAAGGCTGCAAGGTATATTTTTATTTTATGTATCATATGTGACTTTTTGAAATGTTATGAGACATGATTCAATCCATCTGGAAGTCTATGAAGAGATTTTAGTGGATTTAAGGGGTGAAAAAAGAAAAGACCAGAGACCCTTAAATACTCTGTAGAGTGAGGGTTGCAATGTCTTATTGCAGAAAGTGACAAGCATTAAGATTTCCCATGGTAGAGCTCTTGCTCCCTTTGCCTTCATTTCTACCCTCAATACACAGCCCTACCACCAATATCACTAACCAATATGCATGTTAAAGGGAAAAATAATGTTGTAAAGTACATTTTCATAGAAATTGACTGCTAAGAGAGTATTTTAAAACCTGAGTTCGTTCTAAAAGCAATATTGGCAATTATAAAATATAGGTGGGGGAAGGAGAGGGTTTATGCATAAGCTTTTGAGTGAAAAGCTGTCTTTCCATTACTGTTAACATTTCTCTTTTTTTTAGCTAGAAATTTTCCTTTCAATTCTGTATCAAAGTTTACAATGTAAGAACTTGAGGCTTCCCTGGTTTCTTTGAGAGATTGTATGCATTTGTTTGATGTACTGCAGTTTGCAATATAAAACTTCAACTGGGCTTAAAAATAGGATTTTCACCTCTGAAAAGTACATTATTACAAAGTTATCATGCAATAAAAATGAACATTATAAAAATGGGCTTTCTGTGAGTTATAACTTCATATCCAGCCTCTCTAAAATAGAAGACTTGTTTTGCAATTTCCTTCAGAGAGGATAAAATTTTTACCCCTTAAAAGGAAAAGGAGAAAAAAAAAAAGACAGACCTCACAAAAGGAAAGATTAATGGACCCTGCACAGGATCTAATCAGATAATACTAATGCACAGATATTAATGAAGCTGTTAAGCTCTATTCACTGTGCTGAAGGACTGAAGTATATGTTGTTCATTTAACCTTCACCACCGATGTAGTGATTTGCAGCTTGTTAACCTGGTGTTCCATCACTGGAATCTTGTGCTTTTGTTATAGCAGCAAATAATGAAGGCACAATCCAAAAGCCATTTAAATAATGCTCTCTGTATAGCAGACAGCAATGATAATTAGATAAGAAGAAACAAAAAAAGAAAATCTTTTCAGTTCACTTTCTCTGTCTTTCGTTAGACTGTGTAACATGCAATTTCTTTGTTATATTATCTAAGAAATGTTGAAATATTTACGCCAGGTCAAGAGCTCTTGCGCATTAAGCATACCTTAGATATTTTGGTTGTTTTTCCCAGATTATATTCTGCCTCAAACTCTGAATAATAATACCTCTGTATTCCCCACAGGATCTGAGGTTGTATATCTCAGAGTAACAGATTGAGGATGATGACTGTAGCTTTTGTAGACATTGCCACACCCCACAGAAGACAGGCTCTGCTAAAAAGAACTGAAAATAGCATTATGGCCACTGCAATAAAATCACTTGATATTGTAAAATCCATTTGCCAATCCATAATTACCCTCTTCTAAACACCATCTTCACTGTATGCCTACATAGGTTTGTTTTTCAAAATTTATTTATTTATTTTTCATGAACAAGGATCCTTACATATTTTGAATACTGCCAGCAGCTTTGGGTACCAGAAGATATCTGAGGGAATCCTAGGGAAGGATTTGTGTTGCTGAGAGAAGATGTTTACTTCTTTCAGTTATTGAGACTCCCTTACTACTGACTGGTGAAAAACAGACATTCACCAGCTGATATCTTTCCTGGAAGAATTTTGCTACAATCACACTAAGGACCATATGGTGGTTTTCTCAGATGTACATAGATAAGTTAGAGAAGGTTGAACATGCACTTAGTAAGTAAGACTGTTTAGAATATGTATCTACACCACTGTTAGTTTTTCATCCTTTTCTATGAGGAAATACTTTACTAATGAATATGTATTTTTGGTGAATTCCCTACTAGTCTAACACTCCTTCATGATAAACATTCATATGAAAAAACACTTCTTTATGATTTTAGTTAATAAAGTTCTAAAGTAGTCTTCTTTAATCAATATAGAGATATGGGGGTGTCTTAAAATTAATTTAAATAGTATTTTTTTTTGGTTGTGCTAGTCTATTATAATAAAATTAAAATTTATATAATTTTTCCAATTACATATATGGTATACATTTTGCCCATTAAATCAGAAATTTCTTTTTTTTTTTTTTGCTTTGAAGGACTGTGTTGTTGACATTAGTATATCAAAAGAAGCTATATTTTCTGCAGTCTCATAATATGTTTCCATGTGCTTGATTAGGTATCACTGTAATCTCAATCACCCAATTTCGACAGATACCACTCATTAATGAGGATAAAAAAGGTTTCCTTTCTCCACTACCTACTTTTCTACATTCTGACTGAAAATATACTGTTTACGAAAGAGTTGGTGTTTTTGTTTAATGAGGGGGAGTTTTGGTTTTGGTGTTTTGTTTTGTTTTGTTTTGTTTGTTTTTTGGTGTTTTTTTTTTTAGTTCAAGAAATGTTAGCCTTTTGCCTTTGACATTTTTTGGGCTATCATTTCTTTATTTTTAATGCTGTTTTTCAGGTTATAATTTTTAAATGAATAGTATGCTTTTATTAGATAATGTGATGTCTTAAGATATTTGTGTGCTTGTTTGTCCTCTCTTTAACCTTGCTGCTCATCTGGTCATATCACTTGTCATTACAGAATGAAATTCCTGAGACATTTTTCATCATTCCAACATTGCATTGCATTTGCATTCTGGCTGTAAGGTTGTTTCATAACACATATGTATTCATATGTATTGCACTTTAAATATAAAACCAAAGCAAAAATAAAAAAAAAATATTAAGCATGCTTTATTAATGAATGCTGACCAGTTGTATCCAGTACAGACAAACTTTATATTTCAGCATACCTGTTTTCCAAGAGCTGTGGGTACTGCAGCTTTGATTCAATGCAAGAAGTAGCTGCTTGCATAATATGAGGATCATGTGTATTCCCATTTGGAGAAGCCTTTTGCTGCCACACAGAGTTTGTAAAAGTTCAGTGCCTTTCTGAGTGTGTTGTGCTGCAGTTCATTTTTCATATTTAAATCTGGACTGTTTGCAGCTGTATTAGAGCATCAACATAATCGCTGACTTTAAGATGCTCATTTGGGATTTATCCGACTGTAACTAGATGGAGAACTTAGGCCCTTGTAGGTCAACAGATGTGTGTTTCACCTCTGCTGCTCCTCTGAGTGAATACTGGGATGTTTTGCAGATGCTGGAGGATTAATTTGCAAGCACATCTCAGATCCCTGTGATGTATTCAGTAGCAGAACTGCAGGAAAACATTTTTAATCTGTTTTATACACATGGAATTATAGTTTGAAGAAATAGTTAAGTAACCAGACTGCAGCTTTAGAAGTGCTTTGGTATTTTGCTGCTGTTTTCTAATGATTAAACTTGGAGTTACAAAGGAATACTTAGCTGGATGTTTGATGCAAGCTGACAAACTAAGACTATAGATACAGGGTAAATGGTTCTAATATTAACTTGATGTTTTCTTTCAGTAATAGTCTGTGAGCTAAAATTATTTTTTCCTGAAATAAAATTTTCTTCTTTCTAAAGAGTCTGAATATCCTCAGATCACAGATATCTCATTTTTTGGTGGGGGGTAATTTTTGATTCTAGTGCAGTATTTACTTGAAAAGAAACTGTAATTCAACTGAAGAAAATTAAAGCAGAAGGAAGGTATAAAAAATTACATGTATTTTGCTTAATAAGCAAAACAAACCGGAACAATATCCAGACTGCATCTCAGTACAAAATACTGTGATATAAACAGTGTCATTTAAGTCACTGCCACATTTTCTACAGAAATTCATAAGAGCTTGGAGAAAAAAATTATTTAGTCAATCCAAATACTATGCAAAAAACAATAAATTCAAAAGAAATTTAAAACAAGAAAATCCCACTTATAATTTTCTGAATGATAAAGAAACCTGTAAAGATTATTTTGCGTTCTTATGTCTGGATAGTATGTCACACTTAGCCATTTGCTAATTTGCCATTAGCTTAGATAAAGTATTAATAAGACAAAAATAAGTATTAATTCAAATGGTGAAATAATCAGTGAGAATCTGGTCCTCACAGAAATTACAGAAAGTTTTGACATTACCTTATAGATTTGTTTCACTCACAAGGTAGAACTATCTTAATCGCTGAAGTCATTGCAGAATATTCACAAGTGAGACACTACAAACAGAGTTTTGAGAAAGCTAAAAAATGAACCATCAACTATGGTCTGTTAGTCAAAAGTGATGGTTGTACACAAATGGCAAAGGTCATTTCCTTTTATACTTACTGAAAGTTTTAAGTAAAACAGTTTTGCATCAACATCACTGAATAATAAAATTTCCAAATAATTTTGCCTGCATAGGAGCTGGATTTTGAAGCTAAGACAAGTTATACTTTGAGGATAGAAGCAGCCAATATGCATGTTGACCCTCGTTTCCTGAGTCTGGGGCCCTTCAGTGACATGACAACAGTGAAGATAATTGTGGAAGATGTCGATGAGCCGCCTGTGTTCACGTCACGTCTGTACTCCATGGTGGTGTCGGAAGCGGCAAAGGTTGGCACTATCATTGGAACTGTAGCAGCCCATGATCCAGATGCCTCAAATAGCCCTGTCAGGTAACTGTAAGAGCTCTCAATTATTCAGCCTTTGCATTGAAGTTGTCCATCTCGTGGTGGGAGGGGCTTTGGTTACACTGGAAGAAATTAATAAGCTTTATTCCTGTGCAGAAGGAGATTCAGATGTTCTATGAATTTGTATGGTTTAACTTTTATAACCTGAACTACAGAAACTCTGGAAAAAAAAAAAAAGTTGAAATCTCTGTGAAACAAAGAAGAGAAGATATGGTTTCAGAAGCCCAAAGGAAAAAAAATCACCTTAAAATATTGCTCATATTTATTACTCTCTAAGCTTAGGAAGAGTCTATTATTATCTATAGCAAGTTATGTTCTCTTAAATCAACCAGGATCAAAAATTATATCTATAATATACATGTATGCTTGAATAATGATTCATAGTCTGTGTGCACTAGGAATCAGAATGTAACAGGACATAAATTCCCACATGGAAACCAGAGCAGCAGGAAACATTTGTAAAAACTCTACATGACAGAAGTGTACAGGATGAGTTGTATTCTGTTCTAGTCAGGATGGTCATAGGCTTTTGGTTTTGTAAATTTTGCTGCAGCCAAATATCTTTCATTTGGATGGTAGAGGTATGATCACTGGAGATTTCATAAATTGTCAAGGCCCTCTTCCTTTGTCTTCAGTGTCTGAAAAACCTGCAAGTCTTCCACAATATCATGTCCAGGATCATTAAGAAACCGTAAGAGGACACAAAGTCTCAATCTTATGTTTGCCTGTATCTACGGTCAGAGCTCAAGGGCAAAGACTCAACACCTTAGCTACACCAGTAATGAGCTACTTGTTATTTTTCTTATACAGAGTAGTAATATTCATTGTCAAAGAAGCATGCAAAGGATCTATAGAGTAATGGTTACAACTTAGGAACTCTATGAATTTAACCACTTGCAGGGGAAGGAACTCATACACAATTAAAAGTTAGTACTTAGTTTCATTTGTTTTTATTGCTCACTTAGGGCACACATAGGAAAGATCTTTGTGGGTATTTGTTTTGGTAATGTTAAGTCTTTTCTTTCATGCATTGAAAAAGAACTTGGGAATCAAGTGTAATTTCTAAAGCAGACATCTTTTGCAAAAGTAAAGCATATGTTTCACTCCTAGAGGTGATGCAAGTGTTCTATCTTTTTCGTTATATATTTGCAACATATTCAAAATAGCTAATTCCTATCATGTATAAACAAGTCCTAGATTACGGTTTGGCATGGATTTACTTGTGAAATTTATCTTTGCTGTGACAGTATTTTCTGGCACTGATGTTAGCATCTGGTGTATATTATCTGGTTACCAGAATCATTTAGGATAGGCTTAAACACAGTTTCATGAATGCAGGCCATGCTCAGAATGCTTTTGACTCCTTTGTAAACATAAAGATGAGTTTATTTGCCTTGATCTGGTTAATTTTTACAATTGCAGCATAAAAAATAATTATATCACCTTCTAACATCTTGAAGATTTCTTCTGCTTCAAAGTTTCTTGGAATTTGAGGGAGAGGAAAAAATACATGTAGTGAGGATTTATCTATGTGCTTGTGAACCTGCTATGTACATGGTAAAAGGTACTGAAATATAATTTAAAGCTGTTCTACATATGCTATGATACATCAGAAACAGATTTGCCTAAAATTGGAATGTGCTAAGGAGGATTAATGCATAAAACTTTTCATGATCTGTTTAAGGATTTTAAACTGTTAATCTATAAATAAGTATTCCAACTTCCAAACATTAGATTATATTGATACTGATTAAAAACTAGATTTTGTACAACTCAGAAAATGTTGAAACTACAAGATCAAACACAGAACCTTAACAATACCAAGAACTAGGGAAAATAATGATGTTTTGAAAATAAGAGGTTATCTCATAAGGACCAGAGAACTATTGATGTTTGAACTAGCTTAAATAAAGGATTTAAAACTCCTGCAGCTTGAAGATTTTCAACTACTATGGCTGTGAGGAATTAAAGGATTAAATATATTTAAAATATTTTTTATAATTTGAGTATGGATACAATGCTTATAAATAAGAGAAACTGCTTGCTTCCTACGCATAAAATTATTTTTCTCCTTGTTTCATAAGGAGATCATCCAGTTTATATAACTTGTTTGCTTTTCCACTCTCCCTCCCTCTCTCCCTCATTGTCTCCCTCCTTTACTGCTTTCTTCCTTTTCGTCTTTCTCACCTCTCCTCCTCCTTCTTCTTCTCCCTCTTCCTTCTCCCTCCTCCTTCTCCCTCCTCCTTCTCCTTCTCCTTCTCCTTCTTTGACTCTTCAAGTTGCATAATGATAGTCTTAATAATTGGGAAATCTAAGGATTTCCAAGGGAAATCTGGCAGGAGATTGAATCTCAGCTATGAGGCCTGCCAAGATTGACTACATAGCAGAGGTGACAGGTACAGTCTCGTGGGGAAACTTGCCAGCCACAAAGCAGCTGTAGAGCACTGCTGACCAAATAAACAACAGTGCTGACAAGAAATAAAGTGAAAAATGGCCTACAGTTAAGACAAAATGAAAGAAGAAAAGAAAATGTTAGAGGGAAAGCAGTAATCCACAAAAACTGCTATTACTGTTGTTGTTACAACTCGTTATTCTCTCTCTCACTGTGACATAATACAGAAAAACAATTCTAATTATGTAATAAGGCTCTGCACTTAGATTATACAGTTAAGAGGGAAAGATAAAAACACAGTAATACAGTAAAGAAGATGTATATTACAACACAGAACAAGCAATTTCATAAGATCATCATGTTTAGGAGTCACATTTTTTATTTCTCTTGCATAATTCTTTCTTTCATGTTGTTCAAAGAATTTGGTTTATATTATATCAATAATCTAATATATCACCAGTGTGTCAGTAATTGCAATGATCACACTTGTCTGGTTCAGACATTTTAATTCATCCTGAGTGTAGGGAAGTGCTCTTGAGTACATACTTGACCTAAATGAGAGTGCAAGAACCTGACCCAATAATAAATTTAATGTCATGAATATTCCAGTTATAAATATAAATCTGCCTAATGAACTGTCCCTTACTCTCAAAAGGGATATGATAAAATCACCCACAGGTGTTTTGACCTTTTCTCTTATGCTATTTTCAGTTTGTTAAGGAACTCCTAAGGAGCTCCCCGTCCTAAAACGAATTGGGAGGTAAAGATGTGTTAAGCCAAAGACTTAAGGGCATGAGCCTGTGTTTGTCTAATGGCAGTAAAGCATTGTGAGCTGACAGTGATGACATGCAATCCCTTGACCCTAGTCTACATCATCTTTTCTTTTTCCCCTTCCCCTGCAGCTCTGGGTGACTCAGGGGTTCTTCTGCTGATGATATAAAGCTCTGCACTCACACTGCCAGCCCCATGGGATCAGTGCCTGGCTAGTACAGCTTGTAGCAAATTGCAACTCATCTTCTCCGTAGCTGGCTCTCAGGAGGGTGCTATTTGATTAATTCCTGAGTTTGTTTTACAGCAGAGAGGAGGAAAGAAAAGACAGAGGAACACCTATAACCTCACTTAAGACGACACTGAGGGAGTGGAGCCCACCACTGTCAGCACAAGTCACTGTATAATTCTCTCACCTTTGCAAATGGCTTTGCTTCTCTCAATGCCCCAGGGAAACTGAGCTGAGCAATGCTCAAACTAAGAAAACAGTGGAAATGCTTTCCCTCTAAAAATAAATCAGTGAAATGTGTTTACAAGCTGTAACTGAGCAGAAATGAAAAGTTTCTTTCATCCTTTACCTAGGTATTCAATAGATCGAAACACAGATCTGGAGAGGTATTTCAATATTGATGCCAACAGTGGAGTCATTACAACTGCCAAACCTTTGGACAGGGAAACTAATGCTGTTCATAATATCACAGTTTTGGCCATGGAAAGTCGTAAGTATCCATAGAAAGAATTTTATCGACAGTTTGTGTGTAAAGCTTCAGGCTTGGTTTTGATGAGCTTCATTCAGAAAAATTCTGGTAGTTGCAAACTGTTGCAGATAAAAATAATGTATTACTTCATGCAGAAGAAATCTATATGATAAAATTTTTAAAATGCAACAGTTTAGTTGTTTGTTCTTTTATTTGCTTCACACGTTGTGTATTCTTTTGTCTTCTGAAAGGCAAGCACAAAGGAAGATGAAATATGTTAAGTCAGTCATCTCATATTAAGTGTCATTACAGGAAAGCTGATATGGAAGATAGGGGAGAGTGGTTATGCCATGTCAGTAAGGGCACTCAGAGCTGATTGCTGTTGGTCAACCACAGCATTCTTAGAAGGTCTAAAGAAAAGGGGATGTGAATGCTAATGTGGTTTCATTTTCCTGACTCTAAGGCACCACCGCAGAAGTTATTTTGTACTTGGTATCTTTTTCTGGTGTAAGATGAAAAGTGTTAAAAAACGTAATGCTTCAAATGGATACAAGAATTCTTCTAATGCAGATTCAAACCTAAACTTGTTCTGCTTTGAATACATTTTGTGAAGTACTTTTATATTTGAAGAATTTATATCCTCAAATTTCATCTTTACTGTTACTCTGTTGGGTTGTGATAATAAAAAGTTATCAGTTCTCTGCTTACTATTGTAAAAATCATCACTTCTTGATTTCAGTGAGCTTAATTTAACATCTAGCCTGAAAGTTAAGATTTATTATTTAGTGTCTCTATGAATCTATCTTGTATTTTCAGAAGTAGAATTTTGGTCTAAAATCCCAAAATGGAAAACAAAAATTTTCCTGAGTCGTAGCCAAACTGATGAGGTAGACAAGAGGCATACGTGACACAAATTAGACTTTAGAAGTACAAGTAAAAACTTGAACTGCTTTAATATATATTCATGCCTGCTTGGTTTTCAATAAGCTTAGTTCAGCAGAAGAAATATTTGGTGTCAAAAAGGCTTACTTCTCTGGAATTTCATGTGTGTTTTTTTCAATTAAAAAAAACACACCGTGTGATTTACACTTAAATGCTTAAAATATTTATTAAAATGTGGTTGCAATACACTATAAAAAGATAGAGACATATTTGAAGTTTTGTAAAGTTTTTTATTTTTTCCTGCTGTAAGACTAATATCACCATTTTTGGTAAGAAAGGATTATAAAAATAATCTCTTTTCCCTGCTCCAAAAGAGAAGCAAAATACCTATTGGACTCACTGATCTCCCTATGCTTATTCCAAAATATAATTACTGTTGAAGGTTAAATTATGACAGTGAACATACTCATAGTTTAGCTAGAAATCTGTATCAGTTTAGGATGTGATTAATATTTAAGGCGTTCAACATGTTAATGACAGTATTGAAATACTTATTTGTGCGTGCACTTTAAATACTTTGAGTTTTGCTTTGGAATGCAGCCTTCTCTTCTTTTCTCTCACACATGGCTGATGAAATTCTAGTTTTGGCTTCTCAACTGACTGATCCATCCAAAGTTCAGGAAAAAAAAAAAAAAAGAATCCATAATAATCATGCTATTCCTGGTATGAATCATGATGTTCTTTGTGATGATTTTATATCATCTTGCTTTTATCCTTCCATGTGATTTGATTCAATGCTGTGATTAGTGAGTTAGATTTCCGGTTTATCCTGAGAGTAAAAGCTTAGGTTAATTGAAGCAGCTGGAGCACATAAATGTTGGTCCAGAAGACCAAGACAAAAGCTTCCTTTGTATTTGAGGGAGGATTATAATTGATTTGACATACATATCCAAAAGAAGAATGCAAATAAAAAAGATGACCTTCAGAATGACCTTGAGAATAACTTCCAATGATCTTCTCTTAATTGTTTTATTGGACTTTTTCCTGTAGAGAATCCAGCACAGATTGGGAGAGGCTATGTAGCCATCACAATCCTTGACATCAATGACAATGCCCCTGAGTTTGCCATGGAGTATGAGACAACTGTCTGTGAAAATGCTCAGCCTGGTCAGGTATGTCTTAATAGCTTTTATGGTTATTTTACCAGATAATCAACCTTTCCTTGTAAAAGCCTTCCAACTTTAAGATAAAGAAAAATCATCTTCTACAATAAAAATGAGGCTCTGATGAACAGCACAAGCAAACAATAGGAAAGATGCAGGTATAAAAATTATTGGTTGAAAGCAGTGTTCAAATCTCTGGCTTTCTTACTTGCATAAATGATACATTTTGCTTAACTCACCTAATTTAGAATACTACTGAGAACGCACACTTCCTCCTAATTTTTGTGGAAAGTGGGAAGCATTAACACAAGGGTTATTCTGAGACTAAATGTCCACCATTCTGAAAATCAGTACACACTTTTAATCCCCTGAGGAAGTATGGATCTTAAGGACACAGTTTCACAAGGGGAATATATTCCTATTTTTTATTCCTGTATTTTCAGCTGCCCAAATATCTTCCAAGTAGTCCTAGAATTAATTAAATCTATTGCTTGTTGTTTGTCCTTGGTGTCCCTCACACTTGGCCTTTTCCTCTCTACTTTGGAAGACCTCACAAAACACATGTTCTTTCTCAGTCTCTCCTCCCTTTTCCAGAAAACTAGTAGATGTTGCACCTGCAGAGATCCCACATTTCTTGGAAGACTTGATACTTTTGTGCCTTCTCCCAGTGTATTGTCCTTTCTGTGGTAGATGTTTATTGCATATTTCAAAATCACCTCATAATTTAAATTCTGATAAAAACACACTATGATTATTAGCTTGTGTTCACGAAAAACACAGACTATGCATGCTCTTATTGTTGTACCTCTCTGTTTTCCCTATCCTCTGATCAGAACTGGACCAGAGAATTGGAGTTTCCAATTTTTGTGGATTATAAGCAGTGGTGACAGTTTCTATAGAGACAGATTTTAACAGAATTTTAGAAACTGAAATAAAAATTATTAGTAATGAAATTCCAGAAAACAATAATAATATACTTATGGTATGCTTTTCTGTTTTCCATTATATTAAAAAAAAAAAAAAAGTACCTGAATTCAAATGCTCAAGAACATCACGGTTTCCTTGTGAAGGTTTACAACATTGAGTGCAGCCACTGATCACTACACTAAGAGCCATCCAAACACACTTCTTCCACTGCTATGTAGTTTATTACTCCAAGCTCTGGAGAATGACAGGACTTAACTTTCTCCCAGACCCTGCAGAGCATTGCTTTGGCCAATAAATTTGGTACAGGTAAAGAGTTGAGTCACACATTAACAGTCTCTACATGCTTAGGAGATTAGAAAACCAAAATGCAAGGTGATTAGAACTCGAGGGCGGGTTCATATTTTGGTAGGCAACAGAGGGATTATGTAATGTACATGTACATATGCTTCAATGAAACCTTGATGTATCTCAAAACAGGTGATCCAAAAAATTAGTGCAATTGATAAGGATGACCCACCAAATGGCCATCAGTTCTACTTCAGTTTAACAGCAGAGGCAGCAAATAACCACAATTTTACATTGCAGGACAACAAAGGTAAGAAAATTTTGATTTGGTAAATGTTCACCAATAGAACCTTCCATTTTCAATGCAGCATGCTTATTATGACCCACATAAACTTCTGTTCTGGTAAGAACACAAACTACAAACAGCCAGCCAAATAATTTTAAATGTAGACTATTTGTCAAAGGAATTAAGCTTTTGTTTGAATCATTTAAAGCCTTGAGCCAAACAGAGCAGCATCAAATCTTTAAATCTTTCTTTTTTTTTTTTCCCCATCAGTCACTCTTCACATTTTTTTCCTGTATTTATAGGTTTTTATCTAGATTAGATTTTACCTTGGGACAGTGACTGAAAAATGTCCAGGAATTCATGTCTTATTAATATAACTTAGGGCATAAAAAATGAGCACACGATAGATGGAGATGTTTTGTGATTTGTAGGGATTTTGTTTTGTTTTTAGAAAAGCACATATTTTCAGTAACTAAATATATCCCATTTTGAAGAATACTTTTGATAATGAAAGCTGCCTATAATATTTGCACAGACTTTTTATGACTGTTTCCACATGTTTCCTCAGAGACTCCCACTGACATCCAATTTCTGTAAGTTAAAATATATGAGAGCACACTCTAATTACTGCCCTCACTAGTTGCACTGCACAGTACAGCAGCTGGGCATGTGTCAGGCAGTTTAGCTATTAGCTGTAGCAAACACTACTAAATAGACAGGGTATTGCTCTTGCATTGCTCTTTTATCGATCAGTACTTAGCCAGAGCTACAAAGTCATCCTATTAGTAAAATAAGAAAAACAAACATATGGACACTGAAGGACACTGTTTGTACAGGCAGACTTTGAATAAAGTTCACTAAGTATAATGTGTGACCTAATAAAGTTCTTTCACACGGGTCTTCCTTGCCTTACTTTACATGTAATTAATGAAATGCTTAATTTTCTTCATAGGAACAGCTTTCAGTTTAAAACTGAAGACTCTAATGGTAGCAGTAATCAAAATAATAAAAGTGCATTAGAATAGGACTGTTCAGCAATCTGACATCATGAAAATTGTAAAGCACTTAGTGAAGAGAGACCCTCCTCCATAAAACTTATAATTTGATAAAAGTAATAATAGACTTTTGTAATATCTGTAAAATCAGTGGAGATACAAGACACAGCAGCAGCTGCCTCATTCAATATTAGTTAATTTTATGTAACTCTCATGTGATGTTTTATCATGAGATGCTTGCATATTTTGCCATATAGATCATAATACGTTACATGATAAGATAACTTTACTGACTACCAATATGTCTGTCTATGGATAGATAGGTAGGTAGATGGATAGACAGACCAACTGAATGAACATTTCTGTAAATGCTGGGGGATGTAACTCCCTACCTCTCAGGAGATCTCAATCTGTGTTGTACACAGTGAGTTTTGCATATATCTTCTTGAACACAAGGGCTTTTTAATTACACAATGCAGACCACTGTCAAACTATACATTTTAGACTGATTACAATACACACCTTGAATCTCAGAAGAGTGAAAACAACATTTTGTTGTTGCATGCATTATTACCTTGTTTGTGCACAGACTGGAATTTTTTTGAGTTCAAAAAATATTTCATTGACCTTCAGAACTTATTATCCTATTAATATGGTCATTGTTTCAATTAAAATGATATCTATATCTGTAAATAGTTGATATAGATGCTTGTAAATTAACTGTTAACACGTATTTGGATACCTAATCTGATCACTGAAGCGTGATTTTTTTCTTTTTATAATTATCTCATCTTCAGCTTTCTAGCCAGGTTGTGAAAATGTGACCTTAGCTAAAAACAAATGGACCTCTGCATTTTTGAAATATTCTTTTGTTGAAAATAGAAATCTTCTTGATTAGTTGAGTATGATTTCTCAGTTGGTCTTACCTCTGCAGCTTCAAAAATATATGACTGGGAAAGGTAAACTTGTTGAAATAATGTGAATGTTTTTATACAGGCTTTAAATAGAAAGCTATAGTATTTATAGGCTTGTGTTTTAGAAAACTCACGCATTTTATAATATGTATTTTTATTCCTTTGTCTAGATAATACTGCAACAGTATTAACCAAAAGAAATGGGTTTCGAAGACAGGAGCAGTCTGTTTTCTACTTGCCAATATTCATAGTGGACAGTGGATCACCTTCACTTAGCAGCACTAATACTCTCACCATCAGGGTCTGTGACTGTGATGCAGAGGGTATTGCTCAGACATGCAATGCAGAAGCATACATCCTGCCTGCAGGACTTAGCACTGGAGCCCTGATAGCAATATTGGCTTGTGTCCTGACACTGCTAGGTATGTCTTCTTTCTGTTACTCCTATTTTCCATTCAATGCATTTTAGCAAAAGCACCATGCATATAATCTTCAACATTCCCCTCCACCCTGCCTTCTGTGAACAGGCACAGATAGTATTCAAGAAACAACGACATTTTGTATCATTAGCACAAAAAAACCTTCAGATTGAGATTATCAGTTTAGATACTTTGTTTCTATATCAAGCTGCCTCCAAACAGATAAAAGAAATAAGAGTAAAAGAAAAAAAATATGACTTGCATCAAATGCAATTTAAGAGATAGACATTGCAGTTTATGGAAGCATTTGATTTAGCATACTCACCATATAACCAGTATCAGTGTGTCCCTTTTCCATAGGCATAAGTGCTCATAAACATTTACTGATTTGCATAGAACAAAAGATATTCCAAAAATACAACAGATGTAATTTACTGATAAGAATCATAATTAATTTACATCATCTACAGAGAGATCTTTTGTTACTTCTGCAAATAGTAGCACAGCTGGATCTTATGTTGAGCAGTGAAACTGCAACTAGATACAAGGCAATGTAAAAGAGTGGAATAGTGTCAACATCCTAGTTTGCCTAGCATTTCTAATGTAATACTTAGTCATTAGACACTAAATGGGAGAGTAGAGGGTCAAATCAAGAAATAAAGATGAAGGATAAGGTGAGAAAAAGCGAAGTTTTGTTTTTTGTCTGAAAATTCATGTGTTAACAAGGTGACTTGTTTCAGCACAGAAGAATTTTCATCAGTGTTGCTATCAATTAAGATATTTTTCTATTCCCTGTCTGTACATACCAGTCTAAGGTAAGGGAGAAGACCTCAGTCTTCTTACCTTGGTATAATCCCAGTGGTGTTTTATCTGCCACTGTTATCAAAGTAATTTGCATAGGTCAAATCAAGAGACTTGTGTCCAAACTTCTGTTCATGGCAAACTTCTGTTCATGTATAGATATGTCTTCTTTTGCACTCTGATTCATGTCGCTGGAAACCATTAGAAGGAAATGTTCCTTCTGCTAAAATATTTCTAAAGGACTCCAAAATAAAAAAAACTCTTGCATACTTTTTTTTACAGAGTAATAAAAATCACTACCTCTTAACTCAAAACAACTTACTCAGTAGCTATATATATATAGGAGGTGGCATTTCTAAAGTTTTCCATCTCCGTGACATACAAAAATCTAACACCATAAGACTTTATTCTTGCTCAACACATGGTTAGGCCTAGGTTTAAGAAATGGAAGGGAATTATTGCCAAAGTTTTAACGAACATTTTTAAATACCATTTTCCTAGTAGCATTTCTAGCCAATTTATGTACACAAATGAACTTTATTTGGACCTGAAGCTAAATGTTAGAGTTTAAAAAGATATAAAAATATTCTCTTATATCAACTGGCATTAGTATCAGTGAAAAAACACCCGCTTTAAGCTTTAGTCCAACATACTTAGGAATAAAACTCCTGTAACCATAGCAATTCATTTGACCCCAAAATGAAATGTCACCATTTTTGTTATACATGAGAAAGTAGTTTCTGAAGATTACATAGGAAACTGCTATAGGTACCATGCAGCTTGGTCTGTTCATAAACATTTCTTAAATAGAAGCAATAAGATTTCAAGAATACCATTGAGTGGAGACACAGCATGTTGGCACCAAATACCTTGCTTATTGTACTTGGTACACCAGGGGTCAAATACAACCAATAAACCAACACACTTGAGCTTTTATTACAGTTATTTTTAAAGTGTTCTGAACAAGGATTTGGTTAAAAAAAATCTTGCATATTACTACCTCACCAATGATTTGTGGAAGACTTTGGGTTTCCAGAGTCATCTGTCTGAAGGCATCAACATTGTTTATCCAAAAAGACATTTGTATGTGCCATCATCACTTCCAGTCTAAACTGTTCCTTTTGAGTACAGGTCAAAGCTGCAGGAACAGGTTTGTCTGTGTTTGTATTAAAACCCTGGCTTTGAGTACTGCATTTTGGTGCTGTATCCTGGTTTAGTCTCAGCCACATGCCAGGGTCCACAAGGAACAGGTACCTAAGCATTACTGTTGCCCAGTGAAACCCAGCTGCTTGTCTGGTCCCAGGGCCTTTTTTCTCTCATTTGCTCCTAGAATAATTTCTGGCACCAGCTGCATAGTCTTATTTCTAGGAATTTACTTTTTCCCTTTTGCTCTTTGCATTCATTCCTGAGAAAAATGCTGAAGATCCATTACTACAGCAAAAAAAAAAGGCTTCAGCTGTTGGCAAGTGGTTCCAGGACTGAGACAAGTGATGCACATTTTTGTGTAAGACTTTATGAGTGAAAAGAGGATACAGTCTACTGGATCAATATCTTTTCCTAACCAAGATTAGCACGCAGTGCAAATCCAGTCACATTAATCAATGTCATTTTAATTAATCAATGTAAAGTGGGTGCCAGTTGTAAAGCAGAGAAAGCAATGAAACTTGCATAGATGGCATGGATACATGCATTCTGGCACCAGTGCCTTGAATGCTCAACCAGCTCTTGAAGGAAGAAGGAAGAACATTATTAAGTTACACACTTTTATGATAATTGCATATTACATGGTATAGACTATTTTTTCAAACTAAAATAATTTTTAAAAGCTAAAAAAGTTTTTTAAAAAAGCTCTTTCTATCTTCATACTGACTGATGGAGTTTAAAATGTAAATTTTATTTTACAAGAAAATTCCAGTACTTTTTAAATTACTCAAAACAGCTTTCCAATTATGCAGTAAGGCTAAATTTTACGGAAAGAAAAAAATCTAAAAAATCGTAAAAAACATATGAAAAGGTAGTTTGATTAATTTTGGACTTCACATAATTTTGAGGAAAGCAAGTAGAAATTTTTTAACTTTTCTTCAAATTATATGGTAATTTAATTCAAGGTAATTTGTTTTTCAGTTAGCATCTTCCAGAAACAGTAATTGTTTTTGTAACAACTGTTTAGCATAAAATGTTTACATAAAATCATGCAAACAGAATATTCACCTGTAGATAACCTTATCACATTTGAGACGTTAAGTATTTCCTTTGTATTGATGCAATGGAAAGCTATATTGGCACAATTCTTTTTCATGATTGTTGTCTTTCATGCTTCTGAATGTAATCTATTAGTGTCACCTATTTTCTTAGGAAGACTGAAGAAAGCTTCCTATTGGTGTGGCACTAGAGTTTACAAGGAAAATACGTTAATAAAACTTGAAAATACAGCTTTAAATAATTTTTTTTTCAGTTGAAAGACAGCAAATTTGTTATCATTCTCAAAATACCTGCAAAACCCAAATTAAATCAGAACACAACTGTGATTTGTAAACAAGAAGAAATAGTTCTAGTCATAAGAATCCTATTCTCTAAATAGGTATAACATGTACAGAATATGAATATGTAATATGTGTAGGGTTTGGCCTTGCAGTTTTAAAAGTGATAAATGTGTAACTGGGGGAAAACATTTAACTAGGGGTACCCAAAGCAGCACTCCCAGAACATGGCTGAATATGAAATGCAGCAGCTATTTTCTGAAAGTTAGGAAGATGATTAGGGTCACTCAGTGTGGGCATTTAAAGGTCACAGTCACTTTGCAAATATCAGTCCAACCTGATTAAACAACAGGTATAAGTGAAACTTGTTAAGTTGGAATTAAATTCAAGTTTCCTGAGTCTTGGCCTCTGTAATCCCCAGACCTTATCTGACTGTACTGGAAACTGCAAGGTATAACTAAACAGGTTATTAGAGTGCTGCTCAGAGCGCTGAGGATCTCCAGTCATCGGCTCCATGAATCATGACACACCCAAGGCATAAACCCGTGTGCAGATCTGCTGGCAGCTGATGTGGCTGAGTGCTATAGTAAATTCCTGGTTTAGGGGTGTAGTGTATACAAATCATGGTAATGTTTGTGATTTAGCTCTGTGCCTTCCTGTGTGGCTCTGTGTGCAGTCTTCTCCCCCAGGGTGTCTCGTGACTTTTATGGCTTCCTTACAATTACGTTGCAGTTGCCTTGAGTACAAAAGGAAAAAATAATACTAAACCAGAGAAATATGTTCAGGTGAACTAAACCTGACTTATTACTGGATCATACTAAAATAGAAATTTTGTGGTAATTCCAGAAAGCACACTGAAAAGTGGCAAAGCAAAAATCTACTCTTGCATTTGAAGGTGTTTGTTTAAAGACTGATTTGGGTGTACTGACACTAAAAACATTAGTGCTAAATGTATACTAGACACAAGATTAAAACTGTGTATTACCACAGCTAATATAAAGACAAACAAATTTTTTTTCTTGGCTATTGTACCTGTTAAAGGAAATCAATATTTCTAAAAATTCAGGTAAATCAGAAGAATTAAAAGGTTAATTTAAATCTGTCTTTGTTAATTCTGGTTATTAAGTCTTTATAATTAGTTGCTTAAAATATTGATTGGTTTGTTTATTTGTTACATCACATGCAAAATCTGTATTGTCATTTCATCTCCTTAGTATGAGTTGGATGTCTCAGTATGGAGCCAATCTGGCGCTGTCAATGTGCAATGCATGTGTGCCTAAAGGTTTTCCACTGTATTTTTTCTTTTCTAAGAATCATGAAATTAGGGTTTTAGAAGTTCAGACAGTCCCTAATTACTAACTTAATCTCTGCTTTTGTCATAAATGTAGGAAATAAAAACCCACCATGATTTAATGAGAAATGAAAAAACTTTGAAACCATTTGCATTTGATTTAAATAGCAGTGAAAATTGTTTAGGGCTTGTATTCATTTCTGCAGGTCCTGCAATGCAGCTAAAGCTTTGTTCATTTAGAGGTTAAACTTTATTGTTCATGGCTGTTGGAAAGGCTAGAAATTAATAATCTTATAAAGTTATCTAAATGCTAAAATATTTAACCTTTAGAAAGACTCCATATTTTTCTTGGCTTCAAGCAAGTGTGAGAGGTAGAAGGAACACTATATAAAACATTCATTGTATCTTGATTTTTATTGTACCTTTAGGCAGATCTTCCTATTAAGTTTCTTATTTTACACTTATTAGCATGTCTTTAACTTTCAACATGAAGTATGTTAAGAGAGACAGTAGAGTAAAAATGCATTTACACTTGAGTAAAGTAAATGATTAGCTGCTTACTTATATGGCAATAAAAAATGTGGCAGTAAATGTTAAAAACAATAATTAAGAAGTTATGTCAATAGAAATCTTGGTTTAAATATCTAGTTGTACTGTCAGCAAACTAATTTCACTTTAAAATATCTTTTACAATAAGGAAAAACATAAAGAGTGGAGTGCAATTGAATCTGATGACAATTTTATGTTCTCTGCCGTATAATTTACAGGTTATTATACAAACATCAGGATGTTTTGAAATTTCAAAAATGTCACTTTAAAGGTCAATATTTCATATTATTAAACTGTTTATGTAAATATTGTTCAAAGCAAAATGCCCCAAACTAGTGGCTTCTGAATTCAATACATAAAGGATGAATCAGGTAGTTGCCAGGGTAAAAAATGTGAAAGGGTGATGCTGATTATGTAGTAATATAGTAATGAGACATCTATTTGTAGATGGATTACTGGATATGTGCTTGGTAGCTACTGAGAAAAGTGGAAAGAATTGTTGTCTAATATATTTGTCAAAAAATTTAGGGGAAAAAAAATGTAGTTGCAGTTTTATTTTTAGACATGTGTGCCTCCAAAGGGAAATAAAAATAGTGCAGAAAGGCATCTCTGGATTTAGCCAATTCCAAATAGTAACATAATATCTGTAGACATATGCAGCTTTCTTGCATGTACAACTTACTGGTTTATTCTAGTCAAGCGATCCAAATATTAAATCATTCCTCACAATGACTAGATTTATACTGATTTTAAGATTACTCCATGAAAAGGCTTTCAAGAATGGTAGTCCTGCATCATGCAATTTGTGGAGGCCACTTTTGAGACTACCTAGGGAACCTCAAGCTTAATTTTATCTCTATCACCTTCTGGCTTTTGCTCTTCTGCACGTTCCTAGAGCATTTAATTGGCATTGTAAGTAAAAATTGAAAATGTAATCAATGCATATAATCACGTATTCTTAACATTAAAAATAATCATAAAATCAGAAGAGATTAATTAAATGTGGAATGACACCTTTCAACATGTTGTTGTTTTTTCAATCATAGTGATGCCTGTGATTTCCTAAGAGTGTCATTAATTCAGCAAATGTTATCCAGATGCTACAATATAGTATTAATTTTTTTCTAGGAGGATGATTCACACTCCATCATGTCCTACAGATGGGTGCAATATCCATAGTATTGGTTCCACATTTTATGTGTCACCAGTGATGTTTCTCTACCAAAATGATTTGATTTTTATTGTACCTTTAAACAGACCTTCCTACTACGTTTCTTATTTTACATTTATTAGCATGTCTTTAACTTTCAACATGAAGTATGTTAAGAGAGACAGTAGAGTAAAAATGCATGTACACTTGGGAAAAGTGTAAAAAAATCAAATCCAAAGTGATGTTTTCTCTACCAAAACTATTAGAACAAGAGGAGCCTTGAGTCAGTTTCTTGCAGTGCTTTTGGCTGCCGCTGCAGTTTAGTATTAATTTTAGTAAGCTGAAAGAAATTTAAGGGTTAAAATTAAATAATCAATTACAGTAAACTCTAACCCTAGCAGTTCTCATTAGATGTAAGGCAAAAATTTCAAGTGCAGTACTTTGCACTTTTTGGGAAAGTGAGATCTTATATAGAGGTGATCTTATTCCATGGACTAAGACAGTCTTATTTTACACCTTGCTTAAAAAATTTCTTTTTATTCAGCAGATATTAGTCTTACACTTCAATTCAGTCACTTTCCAAAGCATTTTTAAATGGTTTTTAAATTTTATTTCATCAGTATATGAATGTGCTTTTATCACTTGGGCATTTAAGAGTTCAGGAGAAGGTATTTTTTTTTTTTTTTAATTATTATAATTTCTTGGCTGTGAGATTGTCATAGTCAGACCAAACCAGCATTAAAATTTATGTTTGGAAGACAATATAGGATATTAGAATTAGAGATGAAGATGCTAATCCTGAATGATTTGGGAAATAGATTCTTTAGGGTCTAAAAAGCTTATGGTTTAAAAGTTATTTAATAATCTGCTAGATTTCACATCTAGCTGCATAAATTTCTTGCTATTTCCTTGGGTCTTTGCCATATAAATTAATAAGTACTTCCAACATTAGGAAAAATTACAAGAAAATTTCAGCTCTGCTAAAACTCTAGCTTTCCTTTGTTCCAGTTCTTGTCTTGCTGATTGTCACCATGAGGCGACGGAAAAAAGAGCCCCTCATTTTTGATGAGGAGAGAGATATCAGAGAAAACATTGTCAGGTACGATGATGAGGGTGGTGGAGAAGAAGACACAGAGGCTTTTGACATGGCCGCCTTGAGGAATCTCAACATCATGCGAGACACCAAGACCAGACGGGACGTGACGCCTGAGATTCAGTTCTTGAGCAGACCAACTTTTAAAAGCATCCCAGATAATGTCATTTTTCGGGAATTTATCTGGGAAAGACTAAAGGAAGCCGACGTGGACCCCTGCGCGCCGCCCTACGACTCCCTGCAGACGTACGCGTTTGAGGGGAACGGCTCGGTGGCGGAGTCGCTCAGTTCTTTGGATTCCATCAGCTCAAACTCGGACCAGAACTACGACTACCTCAGTGACTGGGGCCCTCGTTTTAAAAGGCTTGCAGATATGTATGGGACCGGACCAG
The DNA here is from genome assembly GCA_013396995.1 of Dicaeum eximium. Classification (NCBI taxonomy): domain Eukaryota; kingdom Metazoa; phylum Chordata; class Aves; order Passeriformes; family Dicaeidae; genus Dicaeum; species Dicaeum eximium. The sequence continues at coordinate 136,719 of VWZP01010956.1, read as the reverse complement.
AATGCTTGTACTCCTAGCCTTGGAACCTTTCTCTGAAAATGCACTGAAGGATATTAAAACAGAAAACTCAGCCTAACGGACTGAGGACAGTTGTAAATATTGCTCCATTTTTAAAATTTTAAGTTGTAGTTTTTTTGTTTTTTGGTTTTTTTTTTTGCCTTGGTGGAACATATCTTCATTAGACTTGTCCTAGGGACTGCACTGACCACACAGAATATGAGCATTTGGTGGCATTTTTGATAAAATGAAATGCTCAGCCACGTTCAAATAGATAGCAACCCTCAAATACCTGCAGAGGCAACTCACTTCCAAGAGTATGTTTTACAGTCACCTCAGTGAGCTGGTGATACTCTGTACATGCCTTCACAGTATTGCTATATTGAGAATACAGGCTCTATTTTAAAAAGAAATATATTTCCAAATATATAGCTCAATACAATATTACAGTACACTATATTTACACAGTCAAGGGGTTTTTTTAGCAAATTTTCTTTACTGTGTGCATTCAGCTTACTAGAACAAAAGCAGAAGGACTGATGAAAATGAACAAAAGCCCAGGAAATGTTTGTTTTTCTTTTTGTGTGTGTTTCTCCCAGTTTGTTCTCAGACCTATTTAATTAGAAATCTCTGTAATTTTATGGGCAGTTTTTGAAAAACTATTTTTTGGTACTAAAAAATTCCACAATGTCTCATCAACTTACAAAGTAGCTTAAAATCCACATAAAATTATAAATATGGAGGTGTAGTCTTATGGTTGGGAAGTTTTGTGAATGCCCATGTAGGTATAGAAAAGGTGTTGCTATCCATTTGCTATTTTCTATTCTCTCTTCTGATTTGTACAGGAGAATTTATCCTTTTTTATTATTGTTTGACATAAAGTGTTATATTTATTTTGGAACTCCAATCTCCACTAAATTCAGGTCCATTTTACTGCCTCATGGTTTTAGACTTGTCAAAACATGCTGATTTTTCTCCAGTCTCAGATAAATGTAGGAAATGAAGCATGGAAGTGGAGAAATTACAGTAAACAATGCCACCCACAATTCATCCCACAGAAAGAAGAGCAACTCCAAGGATGTGCAGTTGTTCCTCTGAGCCATTACAAAGTCTGAGACATTTAAAGAAGATATTTGTACATTGAATTTTTTGAAAGAAGACTGCAGAGGTAGCTGGGAGTGTCTTTAATGCAAGATTTAATTTTCAAGGTTAAACACGCTATATGCTTCAAAGACTGTAAACACCTTGCTTTTCTCCTTCCCCCTTCTCTTTTGCTGCTGATGAATCACAGTAAAAGATTTTTCTATTTCTTTCTTATGTTAAGCAATGTAATACTATTAACTTCAGAAGTCATCTTTAGATCCTGCTGCACATAAGTATTATTTCCCCAAGATGTTAACTCACTACACGTAATTTCTATGCTGGTTCAGGTGTGCCAAAACAGAAGGACAACTATTGTTGGTTAATATACTGTATGATTTTGAAGTAGGATTTCTTAGAGTAAGACAACTTTTTTATGATTCTGACAATATTTATACTTCATCTTTCATGATTTATTACTAGATATTAAGACATATAATCAAGTAAAATAGTGGGCTTAGGTATTATTTCAGATTTTTTTTCTTTTGTTTTAGATAAACTGTAGGTGAGTTACTAAATTAGAGTCTGTTCCCACAAATTTTTTACTTGTACCTAACTTGAAATGACTTGACTGCCTGCAATTACTGAGGGGTACACAGAATTGTTTACATAACTGTGTTTGTGAACAGAAGGTGCTCCACAGAGGATGATGCTCACTCTAGAAGTTCCTCTTTCTGAGAGAAGGATCCTTGTACTGAAATCCCAATGTATGACTGATGTGAGGCTGGGGGATGGGAAATTATCATTAAGGCTTTGTAATTTTGGCAGCCCAGCATTATCAATTAACTATGTGAAAGTGGCCTTCAGCTCCAACAGAAAAGAAAAATAATTTTAATCATCTACAACATACTTAATTTCAGTTACATTTTAATAGACAATCATTGTTTCATAATTCAGTAGATTTGCTTCTAGTTGTATGAAATATATATATATAGGCACATATATATATATATGACAGATTTTGTAATGGAACTGAAAGATATCGTCCATGACTTTTAGTCATACATGTAAGATTTTCAATAAAAATATTAAAAAATAGGAAAAAAAAGAACCATGTGTATACAGTTTAATGAGAGCAAGGTATGCTGCAGAATTTAAGCAGGTATTAAATCAGCAAGGTTCTGAGAGAACAGTTTTTCCTTAATCTCCTTGTTCTTTGTGGGAAGGTAATTCATACATCTGGATTAAGATGTCAAAAATGCTGATTTTAGCACATAACACTCACACAAGATTTAAATGTGGTTTAGAGTAAACAGCCCAATTTCCTTTGTTTTCCACCTTCTGTATCTGTAAAAAACCCAAAAATCTCCTCTATTAAGAAACTATGTTAGGGTGGGGTTTCTCTGATATGCTTTCTACAGAAAAAAATATGCTTTATTCTGATACCATAAAAACTCTTGAATATATATGTTTTCTGTTGCACAATTCTAATTTAATTAAGTTTGCTGTTAGGTTCTACATGCTTACCTACTGATTGTATTGTTGCAATGAGAAAGGAAGATGGGAAAACCTTATATTTGATGACAGATATTACTATAGCATATACATAAGAGTATACAATATAATGCTCACCAAAAATCACCGTGACTATAGGTTTTTACCATTTGTAATCTGATTCAAATTCTTCCCTTGAGTCATATTTGTGTTGCATAGCTGGATGGCATAAAGTATATTCTACTGACTAAATAGTATAAAATGTAAAAAGTATTTTTTCTGTCCTGGAAAGGTAATGAAATTATTTGGGCAAATTAATTAGAACAGCCCTTTAAAAAGACTTCCAGTCATATTTATTTATTTAACTTTCTGAAGTGCTTCAGTATCTAACTAGAGGCCACAAATCCTAGATAAAAAATACGTCAAACATTGCAATCACTCCCGTCTTACAGTGGAATAACATGCCTTTCCTTCTGCCATATGTCATTTGAATAGGCTTATTTTAAATTGAGATTTCCAAGAATCTTGAAATGTGCACAGTTTTAAGAGTGATACTAAAATACCCCTACATAAAACTAAGCTGTTTGCTGAAGACTTAAGGTAAAGACTTCTTACTCTGTTTTGACCGGTGTGAAATCTACTGAATTCAACAGAATTCAAACAATGGACATTCTGACTTATATTCCTTATTCAAAATAATAAACTTAGATTATTTACTCTAGGTTGTATTCCCACTAAGACACAGCACAGGCCTTCCTAAGCCTTCTAGTTCTGATGGCTGCTTAGTACAATCACTGTATGACTCATGAACTCTGATGGTACCGACTTAAATTTCTTCTGCTCTCGAAGAATTAAGGGAGAAAAACAACCTCAACTTCTTTTTTACTTTCTTTTATTTGTTGTTTTGCAAGGGAGAGGGATGATTCATCATAATGTCCCTTTTCAGTTGAGGTATTTTCTCAGTTTTTTGTCCTGTTTTACCTTTCAGGTGCTAGCAATAATTAATAAAAAATGTTTCCTATCATTTTTTTCTTTTAGAAATTTTGGATGAAAGCATGTTATAAAATATAAAATTGCAGCATCTTATTTTTATGGACAAATACTCTTGTATGATATAAAGAAAAGTCATAGTTTGTCATTCTGAAAAGGAAATAAATATAAATATAAATAAAGCATACAATTACATTGGCTTTTAAGATCCTTAAAGAGTTGAAAAGTGAACACAATTGCCTGTATCAAATCTAGCATTAAATTCTCAGATGCAGTCCATCATGTGACTGATTTTAATTTTTTACATATAGATTTTTTGTCTACTTTAGAATCTATGTAGAGAAATACTGCTTTGAGGCATCATTGTCCTCACCTCATTAGCAATAGAAGGGGTCAAGTATATTTTTACTGGTCTGTGACTCTAAAACTGAATTGCTAAATATAGATATGTCACTTTATTTATTTGACAGAAATGGGAAAGTCTACAACATACCAAGAGCTCTAAAAATTGCTTTCTTAACTACGCCATCCTTAAGTTTGACAGATCTACATCTAAGTTTTTTAGATACATCCTAAGATATATTTTCACCTCAGAATGAGTCCTTCCACACGAAGAATTATTCTTCAGTTAATTTTTAATGCAGCTAAAAATCTATTTTATTGTTCAGTAATTTTTAAAATAGATTTCTTCTTTAACTTTTGTTCTTTGAACTAGAGGAATCTCAGTACACAATATAATCTATTTTCTACATGAAGGGAATGAAAAAATATCTACATAACATAGATTCTACTTTGTTACTACAATTTACCTTTTCTCACAAAAGAAAGAAAAAATCTTTTGCTACGGTACATAAAATCTGCTAAACCTTAGACCATACAATTGCCTACAGAAATATATTGGCTGAAAAAACGTGATTTACATCATTATTATATCAAGATTGTAATGGAATCTTTATGTGACGCTTTATATATCTAATCAAACACAATGAAAGAAGAAATCAACATAAAAAATTTCTGGAAATTGTGAGAAAATCTCATTTGAAGCCACAGTGGTGTGCTGCAAACTCTCCTCATATGTGAACACATATTTTCTAAAATTATACGTATACCTCAACATTCCACTCCCAAACCATTTATTTTAAAATACCTTGTTTTAATCCAAGAGAATCTGGAAAAAAGTAATCCTACTCTCAAAAACTTTGTTTATCCCCATCAATGACTGAGGTAGAAAAATATAATTTAGACTCAGACAAAACTTTTCATATTGCCCTACAATGAAAGCAAATTAGTGTCATATTTTGACCCAAAGTAGTTTAAAAGCTGTTAGAAGTGTTTCAAAGACTGTAAACTCTATGAATTTTAAAGAGACAGTATCAGATTGAAATTCCTATTCCTAGAAATGATGTAGGGTTAAATGGAGTTTAATATTTAGATGATTAACTAAGGTCATAAACCTGTGGTGATGGAAGCTGAACCACTACTAAAAAAAGAATCAAGGGTTTTACTTTCTTCTTCTATTCACTGGTCAAATCTTGGTCAAAGTCAGAATTTCATTGTCCACCACAGCAAAATCATGTCAAATCTAAGCTGAACACAGTAGGTAATTAGATCTTGTCTCTTCCTCACAAAGGCTAAAAGATTTACCTTGTCATTCTATTCATATATTCTTTCCTGATTATGTCTTGACTGTCTAGGCCACTCTACCTGAGACCTGTGAAGTTGTTGTGGTTTGGGGGTTTTGGGGGGGTGAGGTTTGTTTGTTTATGGTTTTGTTATTGTTAAAATTGGTATTCTTGCTGAAATGCTTATGTTTGAATGTGCTGACCTTTTTCATTGAATTTTTTGGGTTTGTTTTTCTTTGGTCAAAACCATACTGGACACGTATATCCTGACTTTTCTTCTATTTTGACTCCAACATACCTTTTTCTGTACTGCTCATAGCAAAAAGAAAGTCTTGAGGTGTTTCCTCTCTTTGATGTCAAGAAGCTGTGAAGAAAAATATAAAGAGAGGATCAACAGACTGCAGTGAAACTAATCTGTCATTTTCTTGAAACAAAACTCACAAATTCCATAGTTAAGCTGCCATTAACACAATTCAAATAATGACATGGATCTAATCTTAAAACCTTAGAATATTCTGGCAGTACTATCAGCAATTTTTACACATTTAATGAAATAATATTTTAGAATTGTCAAGGTTTGTTACCTGTTATTCAGTTTCATCATAGTTATTTATATCGTGATCTTGATGCACAGAAGAAGAAGGAAAAATTGCAAAGTAAAACAGCCCAAGTACAAAATGCCCCTATGTGCACTGACATTTAATGCAGCATTTTAATTACTGCTCTGCCTTAGAATTCCTCATACACTAATAGCTTTTCCTCTCTTTGAGACTAACTACTAATAAATTAAGATAGTGTGTTATCGAGCCAGATATTCAAGCCACATTAGACCATTTGAGTCTGACAAGAATACTCAGTCTGAATTTTAATGTCGTTCTATTTCCTAAATGATCAGAACATCCTTTATTATTGTCATTAGACTGTTGAAATTTTATGGAGAAAGAAGTGTTTACTGATTCACCTACGAAATGCTAGGCAATATCTTGATCATGTTGAGGTACTTGGCAGATCTCCCCATGGCTTTCAAGAGGTGTCAAGATTTATACATTGTTGGGAGAGACAGATTAATGATCACTTACATCATCAGGATGGAAGATTGTTGCTTTGAGTTGGATACCTTTTCTTTTTTCACAATCTCTTCAACTGCCTTTCCCATTTTGGAAGACACAATCTCTTAGAATGGTAAAGCAAGTAGCTTAATAGGGTGTTTTTAATGGCATAAGCTACTTACTTACCATCAGCATAGTACACATAACCTTGCTGCACTGAATAGTACCCTTGCTCATAAAGATCATTTCTGTGCACGTGCTAGATACAGACAGTGTTAGGAAAGGTTTACATTTGATGAGGTACCAACAGCAAAATGCTGCCTGGAGAAGAAAACCAAACCAAAGCAAAACACATACAACAGTTCCTCATTAAAATAAAAAATACACACAATTTGCAGGCTATCAAAATTAAATTATTATACTTTCCTCAAACTGTGGGACCATCTGTAGCTTTACTGACTTCAGTGACTGTCGACACAATCCAAACTAACCATAATCTTCTTGTTTTGAAATATTTTGTCTTGCTGATACTTCAGATTTTGTTAAATCATAGAAAAGGGCTGTGGCCAAAAAAGTGACAGAGAGGTTAAAAGTATCAACCTTTTTCTGGTGTTTGTAGTGTTTTATAGAGGATCTAATGATGTGGAAAAAAAATTTTTACCAGTTGCCACTGGAATACAATTTCCTTTCAGGTAATAATATTTCCATCCTGTGGAATGCTATTTTCCAACAGTCTGCAGTGCTTGACTTGGTCTGGCCTCATCTTCTTATTCAAATATTAAAAAAAAAGTTATTAAGAGGAGAGATTAAACACATAAATGATAAGCTTAAAAATTTTTTTCAATTGGTCAAGACATTAAGTTTACCTATTCTAGGTGTGAGGAACACATGAATAAAGCTCTCATAGGGACATACAACTGTTGATACAGCTCTTGATTTTGTCTGGATATTTGTTCATGGTTTTTTTCCCTTCTGTTTCTAGTAGTTTGTGACTTGATTTATCTTTCAGTGGAAGTTAGTATGTGATAACAAAATAAAATAATATGAAAAAATAATAGTAGCAGCTAATCATGAAAAATAGGTTCATATATTATGTATTACTTTTTTCATATATTATGTATTACTGTTTTTTTACTGTATCTTAGCACAGGTTGATATGCTTTATTGGGACTCAGAGATTATTGTAGGCCAACTTTGTTCATGCACAAAGCACCCCCATTAAGAGATTTAAATTCAAATAGCTACTATAAAAAGTGGAGTTATTTAAGTATTCAGAAGCCACTGTTCCTTGGACATAAACAGAGGTAACCAACAATCCATAGTCCTTGTCTTTCTGGGAACAGGTAGCTAGATAGAGAGAAGTCAGAACGGGCAAGCTCTTCAAATTTAACACCTGCAGTGAATATGGATGAAAATCCAATTGACTACAACTGAAAGCAAGATAGAAACCCAGGAGGCATCTGTCATTGGCAATCATTCTAATCAGTCTAATTTAGCCAATTAGTGTCATCTGTATTAAGAGTTGTTTTACTTTAATTTGGGCTTTGTGTACTACAAAAAACACAGAAACCGAAATGATTTATGTTGCCTTCTGGTCAATTTTGCATTCATGAAGAGGAAAAGCAAATACAGAACAAAGCTGTGGCTGACTGTCAGTCTGGAAATCTGGCCTCACCTACAATATAGATAAAACTGATGGCATAGGGACGCCATGCTGAATGTCACATGAAAGCGAAGATTTTGAAGAAATCCTTTGTGCTTGATTTGTGTGTCAGGACCGGACCTCGGGAAAGCTGAAATCCTTGAGCTCAAACAGATGTCACTATCCCATTATGGGGACTCTCCACTGAGCAGTCCACTGGAATGGAGGGCAGTTCAACCAGCTTTTTGAAGGACACACACCAACAGCATAAGAGGAACCCCTCCCAGGTCCTTGCAGTCGAGAGTGTTACCCACTGCTGGTGACTGCCAGCACCCTGGAAGGACTCACATGAACAATTTACAGAATAATATTATTAGTATAATAGAAAATTGTGACAGGTTAAGGTCCAAAGGTTGCTGGTGATAGTATTTGCAAAAACTTTTTCAAAGCAATATATGGATAAGCTCTAATTCCTAAAAAAGTTAGCTAGAGATAATAATCCAGTGTGCACAGAGTTTGATTCTTACCTGATAGACACCCCCATGGGGGAGAAGACGTGTTCAGCTTGTCAACTGATCCTGGCAGTTATCCTGGAGTCTTCCCTAATTCTCCCAATTACTAATTTACTTCTATGATACTTCTTGGTGTCTAGGTGGAGTTTGAGTGACTCTAGGCATACATCATGCTCAGAGAGGGGTGCTCATACCATGGAGACAGGTAGCTTTGAGATGGAGCTGTGGATCAGTATTACATCTGGGGTAACCTTGGGATGGAAGATGGGCATGAGTATTATATATGACAAGAGTGATTTCACCCTGGTTTCTGGTTCAACAGCATGACATCTCTTTTTATCTCCCTGGATAGACAGCTAATACGTGGCTTATCAGCTAAAAATTATCACCGAGTTCCCTCTTCTGGAAGGATTTCAACTGAGTTGGGTCACTGTTTCCCCACTCTGTTCCACCATTAGTTTCACCCCTCCCTTTGAATAAATTGTGTGTGGGAAGTCGGGCATGTTGACCACATTCCATCCAAGGAATTAGATGCAACTAAATGCAACTGCATTTCCCTCCTATTCTTTCTGTATTGTTATAATTTCCTGGTTTTCTTAAATTTTTGCTTCAATCTTTTCCCTACAGTGAATTACAATGTCTTGCTGCCTCACTCTTCATTCTTCCACTGCTCAACTCTTTCTCTAGCCAGTATTTCCTAGAGGAGAGTTGTAACATTGTGAATTTCCTGGGTATGGTGGTTCATACCAATGATCACAGATGTTGATTAAGCCATAAAAACAGAACAGCAATACTCATGTTACTCTTACTACTAATAACAATGATGCTGTCAAAAAGAGACACTGTTGGTCTTGGAATCAGAATATCAAGTTGTCTGCCCAGCTTTGTCAGTGATCTGATCTGTGGCACTGGTTGATCCATCTTCTTCACCTGTTGACCAAAAGACCTGAAGAGGAACAGAGCACTTTCAATATTTCCGAGAATGAGTATAATATGGCAACATTCATGTAACTGTTTGTTTTTTTGTTAGTTTATTTAATTCCTGGCATAACTCTGGAGTAAACTACTCCCTAGCCAATGTTAGCACCTGAAAATTACTTGGCATTAACATGCCAAAAAAATGCAATGCAATAGTCATACCAATGGGATAGAATGCTGTAGAAAAAAAAAAAAAAAAAAAACACACTCAAGATGGCTTCCAATACTTTAATTTAATACATTTTACGATTCATAGAGTTTCGAAGAAAGAGACATTAAATTAATTTGCTTAGTCCTTCTGCCGTTGAAGAAAGCATTCTCTCAAATCTCAATGAAACAGTGGCATATAAATATTTTGGAGGACTAGTATACTTTGTACTGAAGTAAAAGGAAGCTACATAGCCTTACATTGAGTATTCAGGGAGGTAAAGACACATACTTGATTGATGTTTTAATATGAAAGAAGACATATTTGCAAGTAACCAGAAAGGTTTTGAGAATGTATTTTCTCCTCAGCTAACTTATTTCAACAGCTGAAGCTTGTTGATACCCAATCCTAAAATAAAATATCTATCTTTAAAACCTTATGGTTTAACAAATATGAGATCAAAAAATAAAAACTTTATTGAAATGGAAGCTCCATCTGAGGAGGGATAATTAATTCATCTTTCTTGCCATTTAATCATAAGGAAATCCAATGGCTTTGTAAATTTGAAAATCAGTCCTCTCTCTGGAAATCAGAAATTAAACAAATTAAAGGCTCCCTTACTAGCAAGTTTTATTGGCAAAACAATATGTGAGAAAAGCTAATGGCCTTGAACAGACTACCTCACCAAATGATATCTCTAAGATTAATCTGCCATGTGCCTAAGGAATCATCAGGTCAGAAAAGCAAAATCACTACTCTGTTAGAAAACCAAAGCAGAGGCAGTTCAGGTAAGCTCTTAACTTCAGTAGGAAAACAAGTACTGCTCTATCACTTTATTTCTGTAATTTTCTGGTGAATGGAAATTATATAAACCAATTGATACAGAAGAAATTAACACATTATTAGATTTAAAGGTGACCATGCTGTCCAAAAAATAATGTGTGAAATAATGCATCAAGATTCAGGCCAATAAATCTGGACTGCTTATGTTTTTTCTGAGTGAATTAAAAAGGATGCCAATACTCTGACAGCAGAATTGTTTTCTGAACTAAATGGAATGTCACAGAACATGTGTTCTACTGTTTGCTTTCAACATGCTTAAGAGGAAAAAAAAACCAAAAAACAATACCTAGATAAACATAAGACACGAGTTCAAATTTCTCAAAGAAGATTTTTTGTGACTACAGCACTTGTTTTATTTGCCTTCTGGTAGCTCAGATTTTGTCCAGTACAGTGGAAATTATTTGGTACTAGAGCAGCAGTGAACTGACCAAGAGAAAAATATGGGTTTCAGCATATTCAGCCTCAGAATTTTAGAGATATTTAGCCACATGACCAAAGACAGTGGGGCAGCTAAAGACCTCTTAAGGGCCATGATCAGAACTGAACCCTCATCTTCCAAATTCCCCAGAGACCAGACATCTGAGGACAACAACCTTTAGACAGTGTAATGTCACAAAAGTGTCTACTTTAGGAAATCTAGTTATATGAGAAAAAAAGGTTGTATATAAGCTTCATCTTGTGATGTTTTCTTATTGTATTGAAAGTGATCTTACCAGTCTTTTACCCACAAATAACCAAAGCACTGCATTAACCGTGTGAATCAGCACAATCATTGGGGAAGGAGAGAAAAGAGGTGCTCCAGGTGCTAAAGCTGAGATTTCCCTGCAGCCTGTGGTGAAGACCATAGTGAAGCAGCTGTCTCCCTGCAGTCCACGGAATAAGAGGTTTCCTGGTAGGACTTGTGACCTCTAAGGAATCCATGCTGGAACAGGGTGTGCCTGATGGACACACCTGTGTCCCTGTGGAAAGGGACCCACTCTTGATCAGTTCATGAAGAACTGTAGCCAGTGAGAAGGATGTACACTGGAGAAGTTTATGGAGAAAGATTCTTCTCCCCAAACAGGGGCAGAAAGAACGTGTGATGAACTGACCATAACCTCCATTACCTGTTTCCCTGCACCACTGAGCAGGAGGAAGTAGAGCTGGGAAGGAGGAAGGGGTGGGGGAAAGTGTTTTTAAGATTTGTTTTACTTGTCATTATCCTGCTCTGATTTTGTTGGCAATAAATTCCATTAATATCTCCAAGCTGATTCTGCTTTGCCCATGACTGTAAGCGGTGAGTGAGTCCCAGTCCTTAACTCATGAACCTTTTCCTACATTTTCTCTCCTCTGTCCAGTTTTGGAGATGAGTGATAGAGTAGCTTTGGTGGGCACCCAGCATCCAGACAGCGTTAAACCAATGCACTCCCTGTGCTGGATGAAGAACCATACATCAATAAGGCTCTTTTTTGTACTATTTAGTCTTTTATAAAATCTAAGTTTTTGACAATATGAACAGAAGCATAAATAAGAGTATCTTGTGTTGAGAAGATTAGCAAACTGCCTGGGCTTGGGATAAAACTGTAATAGCTCCTGAAAAATTATTATTATTATATTTTTTTTTTAATGCTCTGTCTATAAGTGATATCCTACTGACTTTTGCATTACAAGACAGACAGCAAATGTGATGGGTTTTATACATATTGTGCAAGGACATAGACAAGTGTTACTTACACCTAACAGGCAGAAGACTGAGTGTGTACAAGATGACGTGATGTTAGGTTAAAAGGATGCAACTTTAACCAGCTTAGAAACAGCACATCTTGTTTACAACTGCGTGTATTCATCAGAGAGCTGTTAAGTATGAATTATTAAACTTAGAGTACTTCAGAAAATGTAACTGAACATGCAAGAATAAATATATAAATTATAGTCTGCAAGAAAATAAATTTAACCTTCTCTTTATGGAAGTTAGCCATGTTGGGAGTTGGAAAATAAATTACTTTCCACATGATACTACAGACTTCTTTTGAAAAACTTACTCCTTCACTTTTTTCTGTTATTTCTCCTCTCCTTATTGCCTTTAACTTCTTTTCTCCTTTAAAAAATCTGTTTTGTTATATGACCTCTCAGTCTCTAAAAGGATAAATATGCCAGTCACTCTCACTATTTGAGTTGCAAAATTAGATTTCAGGAATTTTGTAATCAATGTTGTAATCAATGGTAGTGCTGCCTTCTAGATCCACCTTCAACAAATTTCTCTACCACTATTTACATGTGGGCAGAAATTTTTCCTCTTTTTATAAAAGGCAGACAAAAGACATAAAACCAATACACTGCCTTATGTTTTCTTCCCTTGCATGTGTATGCTATGGATATACATATATATGACTAAAATACATTCATATTCTGTGAATTCTAAAATAAAAGCTTTTCAAGAAGCTGTGACACTGTGTAGCATAAGGATGGAGTATGACAATGGACTTAGTGCCTCAGGAAGTTAATAGTGAATTAGGAAGAAAAACCTCATACCTATATGAACTGAGTTTTGAGTAGGAAGGAGTTGCTAGTCAATAATATTTGAGAGACTTTACATTACACTCAGGTGACAGTCAAGGAGCCTATGTCAAATGAATTTTGTTTTGAAACTAGGTCACAGAGTGTAAGTCCTCACATAACTGCTGACCAATAATTTAACAACTTTTTCAGCAGTCTCAATAAAAACAAAAAGAACTAAATCAACACAGAGTAAAATACCCTCTCTCTGTCCATCTGATTACAAAATTTTTCCTTCAGGCCTTTTTTTTTTTTGTCACACCAGCTGTATTAGCCATCACAGAGCAAGAACAAGAGAGCTTTAGATCTTAATGAACTGTTAATTCAGCATTTTTCTTATAGGATTGGAAACAAAAGAAGACTGTTGACTAAGCAAAGATAATTCAAGTTAAGGTCAGTCATAAAACCTTTCTGATAGATAATATCTTACCATGCTCAACTTTTAAAACATTATCAGTTGTGTTCAAATATGTCCATAGTAATGCTTAAATGAGATATGTGTTAAGATAGACTTTAAATCCAGGTTTTGATAAAGATTTAGAATCTTCCTTTTTCCTCGCTTTTTTTTTTTTTTTTTTTTTTTTTTTTTTTTTTTTTTTCACCTATAAGAATTTGCAGAAGCTCACTGTGTAATAAGCTCAGTAAAATTCTGGAAGTAAAAAAGTAAAAAGTAAAACAAGTCTAAAACACTATAATTTTCTAGGTATATATTTAAAAATAGATATAATAACTGTAGAGTCAAAATATTCTTGCACATGGAGAGGTCAGATATTGCTACCAAGTGCTTAAATGAAGCAGAGAAATAAATTCTTTTAGATCAGAAAGCATATTTATAGCAGAGTTAGCCACAGAAAGTAATCTGATATATTAAAATGTAAGACAAAAAGTAGCCTCTGACTTTTTTATGTCTAATTGATGATGCTGATTGGCTTGAATGATGTACACAAGTATTGGAATGGAATAAGCAAAGAATTATTTTTGTAAAAAGGGCAAAATTGGGCATGATCTTTCATTCAAAGCAGGAGGGCACTCATGTGGAAGAAGTGCAAGCTTTACTGAATGAAAAGAAAACCAACACAAAACAACATAATATATGTCTAAATTATTAGGAAAATGATAAACTATGGAAAAAGACTCTCCAATAAATTTTTGTATGACAAAACTTCAAGGAAGTACAGAAAAAAAATGAAAATAGTCAAAATACAGTTAAGCTGAGTCTTCTAAAGAAAATTGCATCTGTCAATGACAAAGATAAAAATAGAAAAGGGTCAGCAGGAAAAAGAAATAGAAGAAAAGTGATACTAATACATTCTTAGAAAGGAGAAAAGATCAATGGTAATCTATTCCAATTGCCAAAGAAATAATTTTGCCTCAGACTTTCTTTTTTGCAATGTAACTTCTACATAGAAAAAAATTAGTAACCAATTATAATTTTAAAAATCCACACCAAAGAAGTGACAGCAAAAAAGAATTATGTGGCGAAAGTAAGGATATCTCAAATGGAATTAAAACTAAGATTTCAAATTCTAAAAGAAATCAGAACAGTCCCTTAGTGTCTGTTTTGAAGAATTTAGTCCTTTAAAGAATCACCATTTGAAATTGAAAGTCCAGTAGTATAAATGAATGATGGAAATGCTCTCTGAATGAAGGAAACACAGCACTCTAAGTACATCAGATATATGCACATAACAGGACTTGGTGCTGTATAATGGCCTAGAAGATATTCTGGAGAAAAAATTGCCAAATCCATGTAACTCTGTGGACCCTTGGGTAGGTTTTAAAATTATTATCTAGCACAGTAGATTCACTCCCTATATATATTTTTGGAAATACACATATATGTATATTTTCTGACAGCTGATCTATTAGATCATCTTAGCCAAGTCATTCCCATCTGTCTCGAATACAAACCACTTCACACCAGTTAAAAACCAGTTCCCTATAGAGGAGTGGACTTATATTCATTAGAAATTATGAACAGCCAGGCAATAGGAATGTGTGGCAAAAGTTGATTTGGATATATCAGACTGGGAAGAAATTAGACAATGATTTCCGTCAGTCGTTCTTCTTGTGGTAGACATGTTTGACATATTCATTAGAGACTTCTATGCAGGAACTAAGTGAACACCCTGAAATGTGAAGTGTTAGAAAGTAGAAAATGTTATCCAGACCTGACCAGTAAGTGGAAGATTTGGATGAACTTGGGAGCTAAAGAAATGGAAATTAACTTAAGTTATACAAATTCTAAAGATAAATACTTTATTGTTAATGAGACTTTGAGCCTATAAATGTAAACTATATTCATTGTATGCAAGAAAGGAAAGGAAAACTTGAATACTTTGGTAAATAGCAGGATGATTATGACATGGTTGTGAAAATAATAAGAATATCCTGCAGTGCATTAAACAAGGAATTCTCATTACAGATAGGAAAATATTACTCCATTTTGGAACATATTGTCATGACCTTACTCAAAATATTGTAAACAATATGACTCAGCTGATAAGGATAAAATTTAACTGAATTTGATACAGGAAAAAAAGACAGTAAGGATGACTGTGAAAATGGAAAAATCCCTATGAATTCATGTTAGAAGAGATAGCACAACACATATGGAGTGATGATTACCTTCTCTATAAGTGTGAAGATGTAAGAAGGACAAGAATGATCTGCCTTAGGAGACAATGTCTATGCATGACCAGAGGGATATGAGATGGTCATGAATAATATCATCAGAATCAGAAAGGTGTTTCTAAGTAAGGTCCTGGGATAGCATTTCTAATGATTTTGGCTCTAACACTGAAGTTGAAGTTGAAAAGTTTATAGAAAAAAGGATCACATAAAACAAAAATACTAATTCTCATGATGAAAGATTATATGTATTCAACTCATTTAAATTTTCAAATGTTGTTGGAACAAACATAAGGCCTTCATTGATAAAAAATGCCGACCCTGATTTTTGGTACTACACACAATTTACATGTCACCAAGACTGCGTCTCAGACAAATCAATTTTTGGTGTTCCATCTTTCATTCTTATTCCCAAAAAGCATTTGGAGACTGATCACTGACTACAGAACAGGCTCAAAAGTAGCTCTAGCAATACTGATAATTTTTCAAGTGTCTACATGGTATTTCATACTTAGATACAGAAGTGATGATCATGTATCATTAAAGTAATAGTAAGGAAGTAATCAAAGACTGACTCTCAGAAAACATTGGAAATTTGTTTTAATTTGTTTTCAGTCTCCTTACCTAGACAGCTTCATCTGACAAATGCTCATATTCTTCCTGTAATCTGGGACAATGTCAGCGCCCTTGATATTCTCAGCTTTATTTCTGTGAATTTTTGTAGCTTTTGATCTGATGTTGAAATACTGGAATCTTCAGTTGGTAGAAAGAACACACTATCAGGACTTTTGAGTTTAGCTTTCCCAGTGCCTGCCCAAGAAGATGCCATTCAACCTACAACTGGTGAGCACTGATCTCTATTGTTATAGAATTTTTTTTTTTCCCCTGCAAGCTCTCTTTCTTTATTTATTTGCATTTATTTATGCATTTAAGCTATGTTATTGACTTTTTCTTCCTACGTGATTACAGAAGTAATGCCTCATTTTGTGTAACCCTTTTTTGCTGGAGTCTTAAAGCAACATTCTGAAATTTACAATTTTGACATTGCAAGACACAAAATTCTGGAAGTTAGAGTGCCTTAAACACTGCAAATGTATATATCTCTAAAATCATTGGGTTTAGTTAAGCTGCTTTGAATTTTCTTGTTTTTTTTTCTCTTTACTGAAACTTATCTCACCTTTTCCAGTTTCTCTCATTTCTAGCTGAATATCTGAAACTACCTGTTATCATTTCTCTACTGTATGTCACTCAAGATTGCTTTCCCAGTAGTTAATTGGGAAAAGACAGCTCAGGCTGGCAGGAACAGCCTCATGATATTTGCACGCAGGAGTATTCATCACTAAGTTATCATGACTGATGCTGCTCTATATATATCACTGAACAGAAAAGAGCAAGAAATTCAGAAGACATGTGCAGTATTTTTCTTTACAGGACTCTAACAGATAAATGAGGAAAAAAGAAAAAAGAGATTTTGTTAGACAAAAATAAAAATGTAAATTGAGATTAAGGAAGGAGAAAATCATATGTTTTATACTGAATAAAAAAATACAATTTTAATCAACGGTTTTACTATAACTATATCTATATCTATATGCAAAAATACATGTAGACTAATTATTTTATTCTTAATATTTTTCTTCACTACCTTTTCTGCTCTATCATTACAAGACAGTAGCAGGAAATTGCTGGATGTATTTTCTCAGTTATTTTGTTATCTTCTTTAAAGCACTAACTTTTACATATCAGCTTTATGAAATACATATTTTTGAAGTAAATATAATTCATATACAGAAAGTAGAATTACTTAAAATATTAGATTCACTCACAGCAGAATCATGCTTCATTTAAATCAGTAATTCATCTGTTTCCCCTAATTAGGGAAAGGTCAGAGTAGAATGAAAATAATAATGATCGTGAAAATATTTCAGATACATATTATGTGAAGAATTCAAAGTATTTTTGAAGCTCAGTAACATTTAGCCAACTATTACAACTCTGTTGTCAGGGGAAGCTAAGAATCAGGGCACAGACAATTCAAATTACTTACCCAAGGCCACACAACGATTCAATTCCAGTAACAAATATAAGATTCCATAATTCTAGTCTCCTTTGTACCTAGCTATACTTCATTCCTGCCAAGCATCTGTCTTACAGATAAGTACTCTTGTTCTCAATTGTGAAGTGAAATGAAAGGAAATGAAGTCACCTTGTGTGATTTTGTTAGATGACCTGTCTTAATGAAATATTGAATCTCTAAAGAAGGTATATAGAATTTATCTTCCTGGTCCTAAATATGTTAATAACATCCTTTTACTCTTTCTTCTGTAGAAATTTTGGAAATAACAGAAATGTGGCAGTGTCAGCAGAGGTACATACTTACAAGACCATCTTTTACAGCTGGGTAGATTTAAGACTAAAAGAAAGCAGATGTGATAGCAAAGGACTGACTGCATTAACAGCTTAAATACAAAGTAAATGGCATATCAGACAGAAATGTGAAGGGAGTGAAATACCTTCTAACTAAATATACACATGCAGTCGCAGCTGTTTCCGAGGTAACACAATGTGCCTTTCTGCACAGTAATTCCCCAAAGCAGGTGTAAATTTCAAGGGATGAATAGTGCAGAAAGACATTCAGAGCTATAACTTTTCTAACACCAGTTGTTAGTTCTTTTAGTTTGTTTTTTTTTTTTTCTTCTTGACATAGGCTTTTTTAATTATTACTTGCAAAAGTTTGCCAGGAAAATAAGTTCAGTCTTCTGACAAACTCTATATATGCTTCCTGTAGGGTGATCTGTGGTTCTGTATGTTAGTAAAAACAAGAACAAAAATAAGTTGGTAAGAAACCAGGAGGAGAAGGAAGAAGTATGGGTTTAAAGTTTCCCTGACAGAACAGCTGTCTATAAATCTTCTGTGCATCTTTTACCTTTGCAAAACTGGATACTAGCCAGCAGTGTACAATCCAACATAGGCAGGGAATCCAATTTTTTTTACTGCCTGAAGCCTCTGTAACTTCTTATAGCTTTTCAGTTGCCATGTAAAACGCTACTATTCTGATCATACCCACACTTCTTTGCACACAAGATAGTGATTACCTAAGGCAGTGTGGAATCAGACCAAGAAAGACAGGGAAGTGGACTTTTTCCTTACAATCAATATTTAAGTGAGAAAATGCAGAATAAGAAGTAACACATGCATTTTCATGAGTACTCATTGTTTTTTCCTAGTTTTTGCAATAGCATTAAGCATTTTTAATTATGAATTTAGACAGGTGTTAAAATATTCAAACTGTATAAAATTTTCCAATGGATTACCAATGCATTCAAATCCATTTAAAACTACATTTTTGAGGTGTACCTATATAAAATGCTACTCACTCATCTCTGCAGAAGTTGTATTTAAAACCTATTCACATATTTAGAAAACTAAACTCCTCCTGTATTATTTTGGGCTGCTGTAATGTACCTGTTAGTACTTTGTTCAGAGTGCTGGGGGACCAAAATATCTAACAATGCATGGAAGGATTTTACAACATCTAATTAAAAGATCTGTTAATCTTTTATAGTCTTTGAGTACATCTTGCTGCACCTTAATCCATTTGTCACATACTCAAAGGGAGGTTTACGGTGAAGGACTGCAGGTTTGCAATTTCAGCAGGGTTTGCATTCTTGTTATTGCATGTGGTCCCACAAAACCTTTTTACAGGATGTGATCAACTCTGTGTTTCTCATTCATACTTAGATTTTTTTATTCACAGATTGAAAGTAGAGGTTTACAGCAAAGAAGAATGTAACTGGCTGCTTTTCAGCAGTATAATGGAGAGTAATTTTCCATCATTTATGGTCTCCTTCCCCCTCACACAGTCTTACTCATATATGGTAGTAACTGCAGTTTGGATGAAACTGCAGCAAATATAAAATATCCAGGTTCTGTTGTGATTTTGTGAAATGACAACGTATTTATGTGAATAATTTCTAATACTAGTTCAGCATTTTAGATAAGAAGATGACATCATTCAGGGAAACCTTGAAAATCTGGAGAGTATGTTAAGACATAGATGAGATAAAATTCCAGAAAAATGTTAAGAATGGCTATAGTTCAGACCAAAGACCCTGTAATCAAAAGTGAAAAATTGGTTTAGAAGAAACCTAGCAAGTAGAGGATGTGCTGAAAGGTTCTCAAAACACTTTCCTAGGCTTGAGATGGGAATTGTATTTCCAGGACACAAGGCAGATGATATGTCCCAGCCTGTAGTACCCAGATGAAAGCTGAGAATGGAAAGTGCTTTCACATCTCTAGGCATATATGCTCTTCCTGCCTTTTATCCTGATCATATTTTGTTTTCCTCAAAACAAACAACCTATTGCTGTATAAACATACTTCACTTCAGGGACTTCACATTCTTTGGTAACAATAAGTTTACTTTTCAGAGGACCAAGGACCTCTATGAGTTCATGCATATTCCTCATCTGCCACATCTGACCAGGCAGTAGTGCTTACTTATTGGCACAGTTTGCCACCAACTGTGCAAAAACCAGGCCATTGCATTTTGAGAGATGACTTTAATCTATTAGTTGACATGATTAGTTGAGAGGAAATTGGTTCTGCAACTTTCATTTCTGTGGAACTGCAGTAAAACCTTTAAGATTGGTGTGAATGGAGAATTAACAGGATTTTTCTGCTATAGAAGCAATGGAAGAAAAAGCAGAACACTAAGCCAATAGCATGTGCTGATAGCATGTAGCATTGACTTTCAAAACATCCGACTCAATAGACAAAAACTCAAATTTTTGTAAAATTTGGGTAAATTCGGAAGGACTGTAGAGTTTGAACAATGTGGAAAGATCACTCTCTGAAGAGTCCAACAGACACAAGGAAACCCTACCATCATCCTAGTAGTACAACTACTATTGTACACAAACCTTGGCCATTGAACACTGAAGAGGATGCTAAACTACAGAAGTCTTGCTGTCTGTAAGTATGTGAGCATGGGTGTCAATGTGAGTTAATGTAGTTGGATTTATTTATTTATTAATTTTTGTTTCATTTTTAATAATGTCATCTTTCTCTCCTACAGGGCCTGCACTAAGTTTTGCTACAATTTTTCTACTAAGTTATGACATTACATCCTACCTACTCTATTTTTGTTTAATTTCTATTTTCTATTTCATCACATATTTTCCTTCTGCATGAGTTGGAAACAAAACAAGAGAAAATAAACAACCCCCTGCAAGAAACCCAAATAACTAATCAGGATGTGGACCCTAAAATTTGTTTCACAGATAGTATTTTGCAGCCACAGAGGTTTAGAAGAAAGATTGCAGAAGCTGAAGTACAGCCAGATTATGAACAAGTTTCAAAAATGAGTCCTTTAATAGAAATTAAACAAATGCCTTCTGTCAGGAGTATACAATTTGCTCTGGCTTTTGTACTCCATAAGACCGTGAACCCTTGAAAATCCTGTGGAATTCAGTAAAGGTTCAGTAATTAGTTTGACTTGGTTGTTATATGATTTCTCTAACAGTGTAATTTGCAAAAAATTAAAACTGTATCAAAGGCACAGAATAAAGAAGTAATATTTACTTCTTGGTTTTAAAATCAGAAAAGGATGAGGAATGAAATACATCTACAATGGCTTTCACAGTATGAAATGCAGTTTTCCATTGCCAGCCAGCTTGGAAGGCCAGTGCAAAGGGGCAACAAAGGAGACTCTTCCAATCAGCTTTTGGGGACATCTTTACTTGAGGTGCATAGATAATATAAATTCTATAGTAAGACTAATCGCATCAGGTCATGGAGGATGCACTCCAAAAGAGGGCTGCCTGACCCTCTTGAGCTGGAAGGAGTAGAAAAAACAGATCCATTTTGGTTCCAGGAATACAAAGTGAGAGTATGTAAAAATAAGTACCACAATTAAATGCCTATTTCCTTAAAAATGCCAAAAAAACAACTGCAATTTCTACCAAGTCAGGTAGTTCAAGCTCTACAAGCTATAAATAAAGTCTGTCTGTGAATGTCTCATGTCTATTAGCAGGTGGCAATTTAGAATGTTAGCTACCAGGTGCCTGTGTGTCTAGATAATATCAAAGTAGTTAGAGACTCCTGAATACCAGTTCAGTTTAGCTGTCTATCATTGCATAGTTAGCATTCTGCCATACTGCCCATTAGTTTAAACACTGCCAGTCTTTGATTTTTCAATTAAAAAATAGGGAAGGAGAAAAGGAAAGAGACAAAGGTAGTAAAAAAGCATGAAAGGGTTAAGAGATAATTCCAGTTTTTTATTTTAACAACAAGGAAATCTACAACTGAGGAGGGTGGAGAGGGAGTCAAGTGCTGTTGTTTTCAGTTTCATCTTTTGCTTAGACATATCAGTGCTTCAGTTCTGAATGGTGTCTGTGGCTTGATCCACTGCAGCAGAAGCAGTCATACTAGTACACTAGTATACTAATTTTTTTTAATATACTAAGCAGTCATACTAACATACTAATTTTCTCTGCCTTGGAACATGCCATGGACAGCCAGATGTGCAGACCAGGCACAGGTTA
Source organism: Dicaeum eximium (assembly GCA_013396995.1). Lineage (NCBI taxonomy): Eukaryota > Metazoa > Chordata > Aves > Passeriformes > Dicaeidae > Dicaeum > Dicaeum eximium. Next base: position 114,653 of record VWZP01010956.1, on the reverse strand, counting down.
AAGACCAATATGCTGAAGCTGGTTTATTCCATGTGGAATAAAAAAGCAGATGAAAACTACAAGAGAATCTGCAAGCCTGAAATTTGTAGCCAAAGAAACAACTGCAGCAGCATTCCCCAACTGAGCTTATTACTGCTGCACAACAGTGATAATTACCAAATTTTTATATTTATATAAAACTGGTACCCCATAAAGATCCAGCTGCTCCTTTATCTAAGTACAATATGTAACCATTTTCTATAAATATGGACATTTGGTAGAAGCATATTTTAATAGTTAAAGTGCAGGATTAAGTTACAGGAATTTTTAATTATTTATTCATAATATATAAAAATTCTTCCTTTCAGGAAAATCAATCTGACTCATTCCCGTTTTCACTGAACACATCACTGATCATTTAGTGATTTTTGACCATGAGAGTACAGAGTGATTTTTTTTTTGGCAGTATGTCTTGACAGGAAACAAGCAGATTATCAAAGTTTTTGATCATAATGGCTAATGTGCATAAAAAATGACCATGCAGGCTATAATGCTGGAAGCACTGGCAGCAAGAAGTCTGTCAGTGGTGTGGAGCTGCACAGGTAGAATAAGACAGAGATATTGATTCATATGGGATAGGTGGAACACTTCAATTATTTATCTGCAAACAACTGCAGCAGCAGCAAACCCCTGACAGAGCATAAGATACTTAACTTTGAACTTGGAATAGATCTTATAGTCACTAAGGTACCTCAGAGGCAGAAGGCAAGTTGTCAGTAATTAATGGCTTGTGGATTTAAGAAAAGAGCAAGGTGTCAGCATTTACACAGCGAAGGATAGGAAAGTACAAGGGACAAATCTAGCTGACAACTGCAGGGAGTTTTGCAAGTGTTTGCAAGTGGCATCTTAAGAAATATTCATCTGAGAAATGACTCTACTTATAAATGGATTATGGTATCTAAAACTCCACATGCCTTTTATTGTCAGTTTGGGCTGCTGGTCTTCTTCCATCATGTTTAATAAGATTTACCTTAAAATGTTTGTCCTATTTTAACAACAGTAGCACCAGCTAAAGCAAAGAAAAAAAAAAAAAAAAAAAAAAAAAACAAACAACCCCATTTTTATGTCAGGAAAACCTCATTCTTTTTATTAGTCCAAATGGTTCCAAAGATTGTTTTTGTATAGTGCATGATGTGTGTGTGGCAGCAGTGGCTATATATAACACAAATACACAAAGCTGGCAAGGTGGATTTCAGTCTACTGCTGATGAGCTGCCTCCTTTTATCCTTTTTCCCTCCTTGAAATAAACTGCTAAGCTTTCAAATGCTATCCTGTCTCCATGTAGTCACTTGACCAAAATGGATTTTAAACTTTTCACCTGTTAAAGCTCTTCTCTTTTAAACAGCTCTGAGGGAACCTAAAGCAATAAAAAAACAGCAGAAGTCACCATGTCATCCAGAGACAGGGAAGGGAAGAACTCAGGTATCCATATTGCTGCTTAAAATGTCAGCAATTAAATTTAATTTAAAATAATTAAGGACATCTCATTTTCTTGTTCCTGTTAGGTGTTTCTTTAATTTTTATAACACTACTATAGTAAGTTCATACACAGGCTGAACACATGTGGAAAATTATCTGCAGTTTCATTCCTGATTATTTGCCAGGAGGGTGCTGTGGCTCTGTGGCAGCTGTGGTCATGGAACAGCAGAGCCTGGCAGCCAGGGCCCATCCCAGCAGCCCTGCCAGGAGAAGGCAGCCAGGAGGGCATAGGGCAGCCCCAGCCCCTGGCATCAGGCACCTCTGTCTGTTGGAGCCCAAGGCAGGGCTGTGGGGACAGGTGCAGACAGAGCCAGGACTGTGCTGCTTCTCATCATCATCTCAGCCTAGCGACCCCACTTCCAGAAAAGCCACATATGGAAAAACAGAAGCTTTCATTTCTTTTGTTTTCCAGATAGGATGTTAGCAACTGAAAATAAAAATATTTATTCTGAAATTAAAATGTATGAAGAGAAGCCAGCATTTTTGAACAAAAAACCTTTAGTGGATTAAAGTGAGACAAGGTTGTAATGACAAGTAATGTTCTTATTACAAAAAAAAGTGTATTTGTGAAAACTAAACTTTTGAACCCACCACCACTTTTTCACATCTGAATTCAGACTCAGGCCAAGCTGGTAGTGACTGCCAACATTCACACACCTTCCTCTGGCTTCTTATGTTCCTGGTTTTTCCCTCTGAGTGGTCCCTCATACAATTTTGGGAGCCTCAGCTGTGACAGTAAGTGCTTGTAGGCCACTGGTGTAGGCCACTCACATACCAAATGAGTCAAACAATCTGGGATAATGACAGTCCTTGGGAACTAACAAATATGGAAAGGCCTACATCAAAATGCACCCTGAATTAAACTTTTGTTACTGTTTATTGGTTTTAGGGACTTTGGACTTGATTTCTCTCAGGCAGAAGAAAATGTTAGGCATGGGAGAAGAAAGGTATTTTAGTCTCCAGAACAGGGAAGAGTGATTTTCACCTAAGAAACATTAAGAACTGCTCTAGGGAAGGATGAGGCAAAATGCATGGAGCATGAAAAGAATAATCCTATTGAGCCTTTTATTTTTAATAATAGTTTCAATAATAATAACAATAATAGGGGTTTTTTTCCTTCTTTAGACAATATCTTCTCCATCTACTGCTGATGTTAAAGTTATGCCTGTGTTGGGATCAGAATGTGGAGCATTCCTTAGCAATAGTTTATCCTCTACATCTTGCCTTTTTTGAGATGTTTGAGCAATGAATTTTCTCCAGTGGATACTTGCTGCCTCATCAGGTCTTCCTGGCTTTTAAAATGTAAACTACTTTCTGCTCTCCTTTGATTCCTCTAATTTATTTCTGAAATTTCCTTCTGAGTCAGAGCATTTCCTCCAATCATCTGGTTTGCTGCTGGGCTTTTATTTCTTTTGTATATTGTGTCAGGTACAGACACACTTAAAGTTGCCCTCGTCAGCATAACTCTCAGCATTACAAGCCCAAGTTGTACTGCACAAGACTTTTTATTTCACAGTACAGGCTGGAGCTAACCTAATCTCTTTTAAAGATGATTTACAGTATAGCAGACTGGTGAATATGGGCTAAGCACTCAACCTTCCTCAATTCACAAAAATATGAATATATATAAGTACATAAGACTTGCCAAAAGATTGGCTTTTTAGCTCAAGCTGTTGAAATTCATGTTTATAGGTTTGGAATTTCCCAGTCCCTCAGCTACCATTATTGACAGTTATTCAAAATTCAGGCGGACAAGACTGTGAGCAATTTTATCTCAGCCTGCATTTAACCCTGCTTTCAGTAGAAAGCTTGGCTCGGTGAGCTTCAGAGTTTTGTTTGAACCTAAAGTTATCTATGCTTCTATGAATTATAATGAACTTGATGAGGACAGGCTTCTGTTCAGTAGTGAATTTAATGCTTATTCTGAAAACCTCATGACCCTTCATAATTTTTAATTTATTTTTATCTCAAGTTTTAAATGAGTCAATGGAATTCTATTTGGTATTTAACCAGATACCTTGTTTTATTTTGCTGATAAGGTAACATAAGAATATAATATCTGAACAACAATTAGTATATTTACCTCTCTTTTCTTCTTCTGATTACCAACTATTATATTGTACATATTGTCATATTTCTTCCTTTGCCCCTCATGTTGCCATTACTATTCTGTGAGCAGTCACCTCCATTTTATGGTGAGTCACCTCCATTTACTGGTGAGAGGAGCAGTTGTCATTCACAAAATCCTTCGCAAAGAAATATTCTTTAGTGAGATAAGTGACATCCCAATAATTTTCTTAACAAGTTACTGATTTTTTTTTGTTCATTTCTCTTCACACCATACCTAGAAACTTCATACTTTTGAAGGTGCTGTAAATAGGAAGAAAATGTGGCCGGTATGTTTTGTACTAAATTTCCTCTTTCATGCCTCAATCTTTATGTTTCTGCATATTTTTTGTCCTTTTTATCACTATCTTTGCCAAACAGACAAATCTCTCTTGAATGCATAAGTCTTTAGAAGCCCTAGAGATACTAAAAGAACATTGATACTTCTTTGGGGACCAACCTATATATCAGAATTTAACATTACTTTCTAAAATTTATTGAAATTGGAGAGTATTTGCTGCAGTTTTGGTTTAGGTTAGAGATAAATAAAGACATAAAGAGCTCATTCATTTCTTTCCCCAAACAAAAATTTTAAGTAATCCCATTTTGTATGTTTTCATATCCTATCACAAAATGCAGGTAACTACTGAATGTTTTGTTGCACCCCTAAAGACACATAAGAAAAAAGTGCATTTCCTTTGTTAGAGATAAATATTGAAGAGGTTCTTATAGATGAGTATGAAGAAACCCTTGTTGAATATGGAATTAGTAGAAATATGTTTAGCTTTCAGGTATGGGAAGAATGCTAATCTTCAGTGGATGCTAAGATTAATAAGTTTCTCTAGTTTCCCAGTAAAATCCTTGGGATTCAAATATTTTGCAAAGCAGACTACTTCTTTGGGAGAATAAATACAGGTAGGAGCCTGGGACTGCAAACCTTATTTGTGCACTGTCTGATCCCTTCATCAGTTTTGCAGATGTCCCTCCTTTTAACAAGTAACCATCCTCCAACATGATCACATGCCGTAGTTGTGTTGGCGGTGACACATTTGAGGTGCAAAAAATAAGCAAATATTTTAAATAACTTAAGGCTGGCAAGAAAGGGTTGTTTTTCTTAGTTGTAAGAAATAAAAAAAATAATAAAATGAGAAAGCTGAATATAAATGTTGCAAGTCATCTTGTAAATAACTCAGTTTCCAGCTGCAACAAGTAGAAAATATGTGTGGGGACAAGACCATAATCTCTTGGACTTTTTATCAGTTATAATCCCACTTTGTTTACATCTACTTCTGACCTCCTGCTGCTAGCCGCACTAGAAAATCACTATTCATTTGATATTTATACAAGGAATTAAATATATTTTTGCAAAATGTAAGAGCTTATATTTGACTAGAGACATGTTTTAGAGAGGTTTTTCTTACATTTATTGTTATATTTGCTAAGATTTCTAGACTTACAAGACAGTTTCCTACCAAATGTGTGGATGCTGTGAATGTTAAGCTGTTTCTTAACAGCAGTTCTCATGCTCCTAGTCAGTGAACCAAAATTGAAGGTTTTCTTCTTATCTCGAAGGGATAAGACTCATATGATACCAAACAGAAGGAACACCATGCAAAGGTTTAAATACCGATGTCTCGTAATGCCGGTGGAATGACACACGGACTCTGCAGTGTTAACGCAAAGATCTTTATTGGTTCCAAGTGCTTCTTTTTATACTTTCCAAAGCTGTGATAAGACACTCCACTTAATGCTTATTGGTTCCATGTTACTGTGCTCCCCTGGCGACCTGAGCACTCTGTGGTTACACTGCATACATGAAGAGGACGCGATGTTCCTTCTTCTTGGACGCGGTTCATGCAGCAGGACCAACTTCAAGGTTATTGCTGCTCAAGTTTAACAAATCAGTCATGCTGCTCATGTCATTTAACTCATTCTGCTCCACAACACTGTAAAAGTGATGTGAGGAAGATGAATGTTCTTATTAGATGGCACCAACTTTTAATACAGTAATAAAGTTTCCTGTGTCTGGGTGCTGTAGTAAATTCTGGCAAGGAATATTTATGTAAGTGATTACTGACTAAAAACACCTACCTTAACAGTGGGAGGTCTGGAGCAGAAAGTTTTACAGATTTTCTATCAAATCTCTCCTAATTAACGAGTATTCAGAATTATTTAAAAAAAAAAACCAAACACTCTCAAGAGACATCTTGATTAGAGTGGGTAGTGGTTTAAGTCAGGTCCATATTTGTGACTGAATCCCTCCTCCAGTCAACCTCTGAACTCACAACCTCTCCCTTTTTAACATATTCCCCTCCAGTATCACTTACACAGGTCTAGTCATAAATTTTAATCTCTTCAATTCAGTGTTCCTAAAAAGATAAAAAACTTTAAAAATAATTTCATTGTTGTATATATACTTGATTTTATACATTTTAACTAATCCATACATATACTAATACGAAGCAGAGAGCTTCTCATCTCCAGGTGCACTATGCGATCTACTCTTAAAAAAAGGAATCACAGAAGAGAGGAAACTTCAGGAAATAGATTCTTTGATCACTCCTATTTCCAAATGCATCTCATAGTCATTTTTCTTTCAATCACACCACACAGCTGCAGCAGAGACTCTCTTCTTTGTTATTTTTATTTTGCATCATTCATATTGGGTAAGAAATTTTACCCATGTCAAAACTGGGATTCTTCTTAATCACATCTGCTCTAGAAAATTTAATTTTATTTGCCTCTTTTGAGTAACTGCATTTTTCAAACCCTTCAACAGGACTATGAAGTATATAAACAATATAGGTCAGGAGTTTATGATTCTCCAAAGGCAGAAAGGCCAAAATTATTGAATGAAATATAGAAAATAAAAATTGAACACAATTTCTTACCAGTTTAGTCAGAGTGTTCCAAGATAGCTTTCTTCTGTATCATTAAAATATTTCAAAATGAAGAAAAGGGAAAAATTTAATATACACATATGCGCGCACACACACACACACACACACACACACACACACACACAAAATCACAAAACCACCAATCAAAAAATCAAACTGAAGAAAGAAAAAAAAAACCCAACAAAAAAAACCTATTAAAAAACCTGGTAAGTAAAGAAGGAATAATGATAACTGTCGTCTGGACACAGAATCACAGAATATTCTGAGTTGGAAGGGACCCATAAGGGTCATTGAGTCCAGCTCTTAAGTGAGTGGCACATACATGGATTGAGCCAACAACCTTGGCAGTATTAACACCATGCTCCAACAAACTGAGTTAGGGGAATTAAAAAATATGGTTTTAAAAAAGTTTTAAAAGTTTTTTCCCAAAGACCACAGACAAAAACATTTCAGAGTAAGTGACCCAAATATAAAATGAATGAATACAGAACATTCTCTGAATAATGTGATAACACAACATGATGATGGGGTATTTTTGAAACCTGTGACTGAAAAGTGAAAATAAGCTTCTTCTGTGACTACTGATTACAGCTATGTATATGTACCTATGGTTTGAAAGAACTCTCCTGTAGTGGGTACATTTTTGAAGGCTAAAGGTTAGTACCAGGTAAAATACCTCCTAGTGGTCTTTCATCAGTCAGGTCTTCTTGCCTTTCCCATTAAGAAATGCAACATCCCAAAAGTTCCCAAAATCACAGACTTCACAAACTTCCCAGTAGAAATCAGAGAACTATAAAATAGCCTCTTTGTGAGCAGAAGAAACTTTAGATGTTTCTTTGTTCAGGAAAACTCCAGGCAGTGAAGATTCTTCATTTTTCTACCAATTGTTGCAATATCCCCTGTAATTTAATTTATAAAATTATTTCACTTATAAATTTTCATTAAAAATCCATACAGTTTTGCTTTTAAAACTTAACCAAGTTGGATTCATTCAGTAGGAGAGAAGTCCAGCAATAGGGAAGGAATTGTCCCACTCTGCTCTGTACTAGTGCACCATTGCTTTTAATATTGTGTGTGGTTTTTGACCCTGCAATATAAGAAAGAAATTAAACTATTAGAGAATATCCAAAGGAGAGCCATGCGGATGGTGAAGGGTCTGGAGGAGGAGCCATATGAGGAGCAGTCGAGGTCACTTGGTCTGTTCAGCCTGAAGAAGTGAAGGCTGAGGGGAGACCTCAATGCAGTCCACAATTTCCTCATGAGGGGAAGAGGAGGGGCAGACATCTCTTCTCTGTGGTGACCAGATAGGATCTGAGGGAATGGCCTGAAGCTGTGTCAGGGGAGGTTTAGTTTGGAGATTAAGAAAAGGCTTTTCACCCATAGGGTGGTTGGGCACTGGAATAGGCATCCCCATGGTGCTGGTGATCCCAGCACCAGCCTGGCACAGTTCAAGAAGAGTTTGGAGAGCATTCTTGGGTACATGGTGTTACTCTTGAAGGTGGTGTGCAGGGCCAGAAGTTGGACTCAATGAACCTTGTAGGTCCCTTCCAACTCAGCATATTCTGTGATTCTATGATTCTGTAGACCCAGGTCTGCATCACAGCATGAGGTTAGTGCTCATCCTCAAGGCTTCAAGTGGCCTTAGGTTGTGTGGTCTCTTCCTCCATTAGGATAGACCTATTTGGGCATGATGAGCTCTAAGAATGATCCTCAGCACCTCTTCAGAGAAGACATACTGACCTCTACATTATCTTAAAAGTTACATGTGTTCTGAGTGATTTTTCTTTTTTTTAGGATACCAAGTGCTGTCTATTTTTGCACAGCTCATTCTTCCCCTTTCTGTCTCTGGTGGTATTCTCTAAAACTGCTATATCCCTTAATATTTAGCCCACATTGATTTTAATTCCTCTGCCATGTTCAAGTTAAGCATGTTCACTTAAATGGAACAGTCACTTGTCCTTATCACTAAGAGACACCCTGCATAAAAGATCTTAAAGTCCAAAGAGCAGCATATCAAAAAGGTTAATGGCAAATGAAATGGTGCATTTCAGTGTTTCTTAGTAACTCCATTAAAATTTAGTACCCATTATTGGTCTTTTTAAGATCCCAGCTTCCATTGAATCATCTGATTTTGTCCTTGTAGTTTCATTAATAATTCAAAAACTTTTGTTTCAAGCACCTCATGTCAGCATCTTTGTCAGTGTCATGCTAATAGAACTTCACCTGAGTATAAAAGGAAAGAGATCAGCACAGACAGAGAGAATGAAACCTAAATTCCAGTCTTGCAGTAGCGATCAATCAAAAGAAATGTATTTTACACTGAGGGATACCAACAGAATAGAGGTTTTTTTAAATTAATATTTTACTGCATGATAAATAGAAACATATGGTTTTACTGCGGGGAATATTCATAGAAAGATAAGCTATAAAATGTGAACTACAGATTATATCATAGAGGCATCTCATAGTGGCTCATTGCCTACTAGATAGCATAATATTGCCAAACACTTTCATTCTAATTATGAGAAATAGGAGAGATGCAGACAAAAGGAGAGATGCAGAGAGAGAGAGAAAAAAGAGACTGTGTCTGAATCTTCAGGTTCTTACTTATGTTCTAGTTAGGGTCATTAAAATAATAATTTTATAGAAAAGAAATTTATTCTTGTTTATTCAAAATAAGTTCCTGTGTACTCCTTTACATTTATGAAATGCCTTCATACATGATATCTCTGCAGAAATGCAATCCATGTCTCTTGTATTTTCTCTGTGAAAAATAATTTTAAAACATTAAATACAAACATTTTAATTAAGAGAAAAATTGGTTGCCATAGAATCAGCAACATTCAGCAACCTTTTCCTTTATGCACTCATAAGAGAAAACATTTTACATTTAAGCAATACCTAGAACATTGTTGTGAACGCAGTAAGACACATGTTGTAAGATAACAAAAGGATTAGTTGCACTTGATACTGTCGGTGGCTCTTATTCAGTTGATGTCTTTTGAAGGCTGACCCAGAAGAGACACTAAACAGAGTTAAAGAATAAAGTAGGTATTTATTAGAAGGGCTCAATGAATGCACCTTGGGCAGCACAAGAGCCCATCCAGGGCTACACTTAGGGTGAACCCAAAATGGTCACAAAAGTGGAAAACCAGTCACGAGGTCCTGCACTTTTATAAGTTCTGGTCCATTAGCATATTGGAGTTAATTGTCCAATTACAGCTTTAGGTTAGGAAGTTCCATCCTTCTTGTTTTTCTCTCTTCAATCCAGTGTTGTTTATGCTCTTGGGTCTGAGATTTGGATCATTTGTCCTTGGTTCCCAGCTAGAGAAGGAATTGTTTTGTCTATCTACTCAGTGAAGAGAGCTTATCATCCCCTAATATGAAGCTCAAAACTATTAAACACTAAAGCAGTACAGAATCTGAAAAATATAAAAGCTAAAACCTGAGGCATCAAAATATACATGAGTCTTGCCCTTTGGAGGCTGATTTTGGTGTTGGTTTTCAAAAATATCATTTTAAGAGTTAATATTGCCTACTTTGTCCATTACAAGAAAAATTCTGCTTCTGCTTTTTGCAGAACATGTGAAAACAAATAATGCATTTCATGAAATAATGTCTAAGCAGTCTACAAAATATTGGCCAGATACACTGTATCTCTCAACACAACAATGAGAAAAAAAAAAAAACCAGTCAAGATCCATAAAGATTAATCTATATAAAGAATTTTATGCCAACATTTTGACATCAGTCTCCGATGTCATTTCAGAAGTATTCTTGAAATTAAGTCTTAGAAAATACACTATTTTCCACCCAGATTTTAGAATATCCTAAGTAAAGGAACTCAGATTGATGATTTTGTAATTCTCGGTCCACTTTCTTAATGTTCTGGTCTGATCAATTCCCAAAATTCTAATTATTTCCTAAATATTATTGACAAATATTTTCTTTTTTCTCTTTCTTTGATAATGGTGTTTTTCCTCTTGTGCAAAAGCTGTAAAAAAATCTTAACAGTTACTCAGAACGCTTTCAAGAGTGAAGAGGAAAGGAGGAGAAGCATTTAATGCTTCCATCAGTGTGCAAAATACTTCTGGTGGAGAGAAGCTGCCCATCTTGTCTCAAATTTCTTTTTACTTCCTCTGACAGTTGGAGCCAGGCTAGACACTAGTTATGATCCTTCAAGTATCCATTTCATCAGCTAAAAGGAAAATAGAAATATCTCCACTGAATTCAGTCTCAGAAAAAGATCAGCTGCCACTCAGATGATTACAGAACTAAGACTTGCAAAGGCTTGAACTTTTTGCTCTCTTTTCGCTCTTTCTTGTACAAGAAGGAGAGATGGGATAAAGTCATCAGGTTTTTCTGAAGAGGGAACTTTTGGAATTCTGCCTCAGGGACTAGGAAAACAAAGTGCTATCAGAAGTACCCCATAAACCTTCAGAAATCGGAAAGAAGATGAAGCAGCCATCCATCCAGAAATAATGTCAAGAGGCAAGATCAAGAACAGCACCATTTTTTTTTATCCAGAAATTTCATAGGGATCTTGTCATAAGGAAAACTGCAATCCAAATCTTGGAGGGAGTCTGCCATGAAAAATTAAAAAAAACCATCATCTTTCAGGGATTCTTCATCTAATCTTGAAAATTTTATTAAAAAAGAAATCGCTCTGTATTTAAAGAGAGAAACGACATTTACATTTTTGATGGACACCATATTACAGGGAAATTAGATGCTAGCATTTAGAAGACAGCTTATGAGTTGATTGATTGGAAAATTTTTACTGAAAAGTTTCTGACAGGAAATGAATTGTCAAAACTAAAATAATTCCCAGAAAGATATTGCCTTAATTAAAAACTCAGTGAAAAAATTGAAAGTTTGAAAGTGTCAAAGCATTCTCTTACACCCCTTAAGAATAAATGTACATTTTTATTTGTATAAGACCATTTCCTTTTAAAGCTGATTTCAGATTCTTCCTGCATTTTAGGTTTTAAACTATTTTCAGTGCTGGTGCCTCTGATAATTCATATTCCTTTTGATTTACCGTATAAGGAAATAGTAGATATTTACATTGGGAAGAAACTATCTTGGATATTTTGGTGTCTTTGTATTGGTTTTATGCTATAATGTAAAAAATATTTTAAATTATGCTCACCAGAAAAAGAGGTAAAATGGTGGATCTTTTGAAGAAATGACTATTCCTTCTAAATGTCAGAGTTTGGATGGTTTCATACAATCATTATTATGAATTGATAATTTTTTCACAGTATCATACATTTCAAACTAATTCATGTTTTTAAATGTTCACCAGTGAACTATTTAGCCTATGGTCAGACAAAACCAATTTTTACTTCAGGCTTGTCTTTGTTGTAATTTGATATAGATTTCTTTCCCAGAAAAGTTAAACATAGTCAAAGACAGTACTTCCAAACAAATGTGTTCAGCATTCAGACTGAGAGTGTTTAACATTGATAGGAAAGCACACTTCAGGAACAGAAGTAGCAATGATTTCAATAATCAAAACATTTTGCAAACATTAATCTAAAAAAACTGTTTGATGTCAATGATTTATTTTAGTTTATTTATTTTTCTTTTAAATTTTTCTCTATGCCTATTGCTGATGCTGCAGTGAAAAGGTGTAATTTAAAGCAATAAACAAGAGCTGGACATACAGATTTTTCATGTTAGATGTTTTTCTTCTGTCTTTTCTATTGTCAAATTGGCAGAAATTGTCAAATTGGCAGAAAAATGAACCAATAAACACAATAAATAATATAAGAAAGAGGAAAGAATAAACTTATAGTTATCACTAGCAGGCAGTAGTCTCTTGAAAAAATAATGACAATTATTTTTACTTATGTGTTGCCAATGCATTCCAAATGTTGGTAGTTGGAAAACATTTTATTCTATTTGCAACAACATGACATAGCACCATTCTGCACCATTAGATGTATAATTATGGTACAAACAAATCTTATCACCATTTTTCAATTTTGTATTACATGTAATACAAAATATGTGCTTTTTACCTACAATATTATATGCAGATATAATACTCAATTATTTTTTGACAAAATAGCTGATTTATGTTTCTTTTTACTGTATGCTAGAAAATTGAATTGGAAAATCTGAAGATGGCTGAAATATTCTGTCACATATGCTTTGGTTAGTTAAAATTTCTATAAAGTGCTTTCTCAAATCAGATTAAAAGGTTCCCAATTTATATTTTAGGAATTTTGGAGTGATATTTATAAATCTTAACATTTGGTTTTATTTCTTTAAAGGCGTCATTCTTTTAGTATGGTCAGTTGGAAAGTATCCAAAATCTTTGGAAATCAAAGGTATCTCATATAAAAATATTTACTTTTTCAGGTAAAAAAGCTGAGATAGGCTAAAAATGGAAATAGTCTTTGGACTTTAAATTGTCATCATCATTTAATACCTGGGAAAGTGCTTACAAAGATCACAGGTTTCTTTTAGGTTAGTTAAGGTATTTTCTTCTCTTCCATTTAGATTAAAATAAAGGATAGGGGTGGAGATGTGATCACTTGCTACAAGATTTCTTGTGGTATTACTTATCCTAAGGACACAGTTTAAGAGCCACAGGAAAAAATTTGCTCTTGTGATCATACTTATGGAAAATATTAAATATGTATGTAAGGTCCCTATCTATCTATTAAAGCAGCTGTCTTCTCCTCTTAATTTAGCTATATCATAGAACTAAATTAATGTATTTCATTAATGTATTTCTGTACTTTCCCTTCTGCCCTGTTCTTAGTAGAGTGAAATTAAAACCTCATGCTTGATAAAAGGCAGGAAGCTGTTTTCATACTGGTTGTTTTATCTCAACTGAAGTAGTACTTTTCAAAATTCTTTTCTCATGCCTCTTTCCTGCAAGTTGGGCTTCCAAAAAAACAGCACAAAAAGTAGCACAGAAGAATAAGTTGCTGTAGTGTAGCTGGGGAAGCAGCTCTTAGCATTCTGTGTGCTGACTGATTTTTTGTCTTGCAATCTTATGGAATGCATTCTTGAACCCTTTGTTTTCCAGGCAGTGCCATCTTTTGCAGAAAACACCATCAGTATGCCTTATTAATCCATCATTTGCATGACAGATTCAATGGTGTGCTGAAACAACTGCTCACCAGAGCAGCAGCACACTGATGGTTTATCACTGCAGCATATCATCAGAATGAAGCATACTAATAATATTAGATTAAAAAAAAATCTGCAGGGGTATTATGCAGGAGTGGATTCAATTCAGGCATCAGCATGAAGGTATAACTTATAAATCTTCAGCCACTGTCACTGATGTAACAGAATTTGTATTCTTGCAGAGTGCCACATTATTGTCTCCTAGAGGCCTCGTCCCCTCAGCATGAACCCTGAGACTGTGGACAGGTGAGGTGTTCGCCCACCAGTACATCTCTCTGGTCTGTCTTGGCATAAGACAATGGTTAAACTGTTCCCCAGAGTCCAATTTCACTCCCTTCTCCATTCTGGCTAATAAAGCCACAAGAATATGTCTCGTAATATACTGGTAATGTTCTTCTGAGACATTCTGTTAGAGAGTATGCCCTGAAATATGATGCAGTCAGAGAGAACTGTGGCATTTATTACCATTAGTTACAAGGTCAAAGTCAATGGCACACAAAGCATGAAATGAAGATTAGATACACAGAGAACACTTTGCTTAGGAATTGTCTACTAAATATGCTCTTGCTGTTGGAAAGCTTTGCTACAGAGGAGGGTCAAATAAGCTGAAGAAAGCCTGCAAGAATATCTTCTAAGGAGATTCACAAGAAATGAAGTAGTAAATACTCCTCATTTGGTCTCAATCTTGGGAACTCTGCTTTTCCATTGAGTTACTCAGAATTCTCTGGGTATCTCTTTAACCTCATTGAAGAGTGTAACCTTCTTTCATTGCATGACCACATTAGCACATTATCTTTGACTAATATGAAACAATTCCACTATGTGCGTGCAGTTGGACATTTCCAACTAACCAGTTGATTCATGCTAATTGGAAACATGATAAAAATTAATGTTACTGAAGGTCTGCTTATTAATTTAAATATCTATCTAGTGTTATCTGTTAGCAGATGAAGATAACTATAACTAAAGACGTTAGCAAATGAACCACAAGATTTATGTAAATATATAATCAACACAAACAAACCTATAAACTTAGGCACATGTGGACAAATGATTCATATAACATCTAACTCAAAAGTATTTAGTACTCAAGAACAAAATCATATCTCATTAGTTAACTGACTCAGAGAACAATGCTTTCTGCATGACTTATGCAGACCATTTAGGAACAAGTATGAAGCCTATATATCTTCAAAGTAGTGTGCAAACCTTGGCTAACTAATCCATTTATGCTAATCCATTTATTTAAAGCACTTGAATCTAAATGACCTTTATGAATCAGGCAGAACCTTTTTATGTTTTCACAGATTGCCTTCTACAGAGCCTTCCTCTATGGGTCATTTCCTTTTTTTCTTTTTTCTTTAACCCAATGAACAAGACAAAACTGTCTGGAATTACTTGCATGTTAATTACAGTGCTAATTCTGAAACTTAAGACTAAAAGAGAGAAACCATAGAGTTAGTTCCACCTGCTCTCTTGATTTGGATTTTTCTGGGTGCCACAACTCTTCCTTTAAATTCTAAGAAATCCTGATAATTTTACCCTGAAGAAATGACACAATCAGCAATAGAGGAGATATGAAGTCTGTCTTCTTAAAGAGTACCTCCATCAGTACATCTGCAGATGTGCAACAGAATTTCTTGGGTTTGGACTGGGTTTTTTTGTGGATATGCATTGTCTTCTGGTTGCTACAGTTTTTTACTGAAAATTTTCAATTAGTATTTAATTCAAAAACCAAGACCTTTCATAATCTCTAGCTCCACAAATCTAATCTTTACAAAGACTCTAGTAGTATTTGCCCTTTTGTTTAGCATCTGTGATTTATTCTTCCCTTTGCTCCCACAGTTTGGAGTTATTTGACTTAATTGTCAACTTAAGTTTTCTTATACTTGAAAAGAAAAATGATGTATCAGAAAAACTTACCCTGTCATGTTATTACAATTTCAACATATAATCTCACTGACACATTTGATACATAACAAAATATTTAGTTAAGACACTTCGCACTGATAATATATAAGAATTTAAACTAGTTTTTTTTTTTTTTTTTTTTTAAATTCAGTATGACTTTCAAATGTATACTTTGATTTACTTAGGTTCTATTGTTAGGATTGTCAAGGGTTTTTAATAATTTGCCTTCACGTACTACCGTATACTGGAGTAATCCTGCTGAAGAAAATAATTATTTGAAAGAACCAAAATTGCCTAATGCAATCCGTGGTTAAAAAATGCATATTTTCTAGTCCCATCTTTTCTAGCTATTCAACAGCAGGATTCCCAGACCAATTTTAGAGTTTGTTAGTAGAAGTGATTTTTCTCATATTCAGATAATTCTGAATGGTTTAAGTCTTGGCATATACAGAGAGCTTGTATTTTTGCCTTTTTTCTGCTATGTACAAGACATATTGATATGTCCTAGGGGTTCTGTTAAAAGTCTTCCACTCTTTTTTGGCTGTCTGCTGCCTTTATCTCTTCTGGTTTGACTGAGTGGTCCAGGCTTTCATTGTTATCCAGAAAAAAAAAAAGAAAAAACACCCCAAAAAACCCAAACAAACAACAACCAAACCACAACCCTGATTTATTTGGCTTTTAAAATATATAATAAAATCATTATTGTCTTACTGTCTTTTCTATGTCCAGTTGTGCTGGATGGATTAGCTAAATTAAAAACAACATTTAAAGAAATAAAATTATTCCACTGATGTTGGCTCTTAAATAGTTTTTAATTAGTGTTAAATTAATTGTACACAGGATTAGAAGTCTTCTGATGAGAAGGCAAAAGAACCAAAGTACCCTAATAGTTATATGATAATGAGCAGTAATATGTAGTAAAATTTTAGCACTAATTGCTGTATTTGCTTAGTTTCCTCTCTATATCTGCCATGATTTAGACTTGAACAACTTACTAACATTTCATAGAATCATAGAATGGTTTGGACTGAAAGGGACCTTAAAATTCATTGAGTTCCAACCCTCCTGCCATGGGCAGGGACCTCTTCTACTAGACCAAGTTACTCAAAGCTGCATCCAGCTTGACCTTGAATGCTTCCAGTCATGGACAATCCACAATTTCTCTGGGTGACTTTTTAAGTGTCTCATAAACCCTATTGTAAAAATTTCTTTCTTATGTCCATTCTAAATTTACCCTCTTTTAGCTTAAAAAACCATTGCCACTTGCCCTCTTTTAGCTTAAAAAACCATTGTCACTACAGGCCCTGTTAAAAATTCTTTCTTCATCTTGCTTATAATCTCCTTTCATATACTGAAAGCTGCAGTAAGGTGTCTTCTGAGCCTCCTCTTTAGGCTGCACAATTCTTGGCCTGTCTTCATAGGAGAAGTGCTCCAGCCCTCTGATCATCTTCATGGCTATTTCTTATTGGTCTTCTAAGGACAAATTATTTTCCACATACCTAAACACTAACAGTGAGATGGGTCAGCACATTTTCCAGCTTTTTCAGCTCACTCTATTGTTATCCATGCAGGTCCACTATCCATTTTAAAACATTTATTGCCTCACCAGACCTGGTTTGCCCTTGAATTCTCTTTGCTTAACAAGCTGTTCTTTCCTCATATTCTGGTTAAGTTCTAAGAGCTCAAGATGCCGGTCTGCTGATTGTGCCAAAATTAAAGCTGAATCAGCCAGGGAAATTGCTTTGACGTCTACAATGCCAGAAACATTACACTTTTCAAAGCCAAACTGAAGGCATTTCAAGATTATTTTTAGTTCCATGAATTTTGATTATTAAATGAATTTAGATGTACGTAATGCTTCATTTGGGGCTGTTATCTGAAGATCTCTCTCCAGCTTTAGGCTCCCCACCAGGAGAAAGACACTTATGTAGTAAAATGAGCCCAGTGGAGGGCCACAAAGCTGGTCAGAGAGCTGAGGCATGTAAGGAACCACTGAGACAAATTCCTGTTTAGCCAGGAGAACAGAAAACTTTGGGAGATGTTATTACGGACAGCAGCTACTTCAGCCATGGGCACAAATAGGGTCAGAGCAGACTCTTCTCAAAGTGTAAAGTGATAGGAAAAAGGGCCATGGACAGAAACTGACACATGTGAAATTCCAATTATATATACTAGGAAGTATTAATTTATTTGTTTGCTTGTTTATTTTATCTTTAGGGTAGCAAAATATTGGAACAGGGACCTATACAGTTTTTGTCTCCAACTCTGGGGATGTTCAAAGCTTAGCTGGACAGAAGTCTGAGCAACTTGGTTTGATTACACTTGCCTTAAGCAAAGAATCATTTTGATTATGGTGACAACTTCTGGAAGCCTCTTTTGACCTGAATTGTTCTATGATTCTGCTGCATACATTTTGCATTCTCAGAAATTTAAGATTTTTAATAATTCTATTAATTTTTACCATATTTTCTACTGCAGTAAGGATTATTTATATATGCTCCCCTCTTGAATCACCTAGCTGTACACAACAGTATGAGATCAGAAGATTTTTTTTTCCATTTGGCTTTGTGTGTGTAACATCTGGCAAATAAGTGAAACAACACAAACTAATTGAATTAATTGTACAGAAAGAGGAAACAAATTACATTTACAGTTTGATAAGAGCACCTTTGTATCACTTCCTGGGTAACAAAGACTTTAAAAAACCGAGGAAGGAATGACATCCAGAACCTGTGCTTCTGGAAGAAGATCTGAATCCAAAGTTGAGCTTATGGGCAACTTGAACCCTCAGCTTTGGGCTGAAGTCAACTAACAAGAGCTGCAGAAACTGGAAACTGCAGAACAGAAGGATATGCCATTAATTTCCTAGCTATTTCTAAAACTATGGCTTTTGGTAGAGGGAAGACTTTAGCATGCAGTCTGTACAAAGTGGGAAGGTTGGCCACAGTGAGTTCACAGAGAATTAGAATTTTCCTGCCTGCTTTTCGTTCATCTTTGTATTTTGTCTGTTGGCATTTGTGTTGCCCTACAACAAATTATTAACAATTTAAAATAAAACACTAACTTGCTGTTTCAGTAGCTTTAAGCTCCCTTTCTATTGATAATATTATATAGACAGAGGACAGGATAGCATAAGTATTATGGTTTGGATTTTTTTATTAGTTACTATTAATAAAGTCAGCATTTGCTACGATATACCAGACCATCATAATTATGGCAATTGACTCCTAGACTGAATCAAATAAATAAAATTTAGTAGCTGACATTGGTCACTCTTCTAGTTACCAAGTTATTTATATTATGTTATGTTTGCTTTTACAATACATCCTGCTCAGAGATATGGCAAAATTATGAAAACTGCTATGTATTACATGCTGATTTTATACTTAGGAATGCCATAAAAAAAAGTAGTATCTTCCAGTTTTCATTTTTTTGCTTCTAATTCCAGCATTTGGAAAATTATGTTCTTAATCAGCTTCAGTTCTAAGTGTTTTCCAGGGATTTACTCCAGAAATATTTGAAAGCATGACACAATATATCTCCAAATAACATTTGTTGCCAAAAATTGAATTCTGAAATATAATTATCCATTATATTTCAGTGCAATGTGTGAAATTGCACTGTGCAGAAAGAAATACGGAAGACAAGAGAACATAAAGAAGGAATGTCTTCTTTAATGGGATTACAAAATCAAACCAGTCTGTTATGTAGACTTAGTGGTGGCCACAAGGCTTTCCTAGAGTGGGATGTTGAAGAAAATCAATAATTCCATATTGTGAGTTACTTTATTACATAGGGGGAGAATGTGAAATTTTTAAAACCTGTGTACAGTCAAGGTAAACTAAGTTAAACTGAATTTTGAAATCAAAGTAATACCTCAGTTTTGTTCATGGCACCGAATCTCAGGTCTGTTTTGCTGTCGTGAACCCACATCCAAAGACGTCCTGCTTCCCAACGTTGGCAGAAGTGGCCATGCATCAGAGGACTGCATTTCACAGCTGCAATGATACCTGCTCAAATGTTTTGACACTTTAGGTATGATTGCACAGAGTGTTGGCTCTGTGAGAGGCAGTGGCTGTGACACTGCTTCCCTGACAGACTAAACCTGCCTGAAGGAAAGTCTGTTCCACCCACTCCAGTTTAGCAGCTCTTCCCAGTCACACCAACTTCTTCAATATCTTCTGAAACACTTCAGATGCGCCACCACAAATGAGGTATCATTAAAATGCTCAGATTTAAAAAGCATATAAAAATGTTAAAACAAATTGCTGTCTCCAACAGATATTTAATGCCTATTGCATTCATAAGTAACGAAGCCATCTCCAGTCATGAAATATGAATCCAGCTGGTATAAAGGCATTTCGTATACTTGATTACATGGAGAGTGTTACCTGTGTTATGAACTGTACATCCATGATTTTCAACAGCTGGGGTGCATATTAAAAACAGCTAGCATTCATCTTCTATAAGAAATGTATTTTATCAGTGTGATTTCTATTTAAGCAGAGTTAAATAAAACACCATTGAGGAGGAATATGAAACTTGTTCTGTGTGGGGGAAAACTACCAACGACAATTACACATTTTAAAAATTAATACATTTTTACAGATACGCACAGAATAGGAAAACACATAGTATGCACTGAATTTCTTTAGATGTCTTTAGGGCTTCAACTCTTTGCATTGAAGACAACACTTAAGAATCTCTCTCCCCCAAAATTATTCCTTCTCTCCACTTCTTTTATTTTTCATTTATCCAGAAACATGGAAACCTCATAGCTAAAATGGAACATCAAGGATCCAAGTTACATTGGAAAATGTTTGTAACCTTTCATTTCTACATTTTGCTTACCCAGCTTTATTTGGGAATTAAATTAAAACCAAGATTTTTTTCTGGATGGAATAAATAAATTGGAAGTGTTCTCCTCCAACTATCTTATTATAACTTCCTAAAATAGCTGAAATAGATTAGGGGAAAACTCCAAACACATAGACAAAGTGACTTTAAGGTATTCCTGTAATATTTTTGTTTTATATAGCATGACACATATTTTTGTGGGTTTTGTCTCCCACATTAATGTGTTTGAGGCTTCAGCAAGGTGTAAAAATTATTTCTGGCTTGTGATGTTAGAAGGATATTCTTTCTTATAAATACATGTGAATTAATATGAATAATGAGTGCTTTGAGGTGTTTATTGTTATGTTTGGCTATGGAGACCCCATGAGTTCTAGTCATATATTTCATAAAAAAGTATGCTGCTGACCAAAATATGTCAAAAACATGCTTATTTTTTATGAAGAAAGTATAGGAAGAATTTGAGTAGCAGAGTAAATCTGTGTCAGCACACAAAGTTGTTCTTAGATGGTTCTTTTTCCTACTCTGTTAATTTGTTTGGTTTGTTATTATTTTGTATTATTTTGTATTAACTGTGTGGGTACATAATCATAATAATAATTCAAGTTCAAATATTTTAAATTAAATTCAGAAATTCTCTATTTGTATATAATTGCTATATATTGCTGTATTTAAAGAAAAGTTTTTTCTTTAAACAAGTATTGGTTTAATGTTTGACAATAGAACAAATACTCACTAAAAAATTTGAACAGTCATCAACTGCATTAACAATTTTAAGATAAAAAATATATTTGAAAACATTATCAAGAAGGCTTTATTCTTTAAAAGAGAGCAACTTTTTAAATTACCCCACCTTAGCCAAACAAGGGCAGCCTGTATGTGAATGATAATGTTATCTTGACCCATCATTTTTGGTAACTAGACCCTAAAGTTTGTTCCTACGTGTTACTTTTAATTTTTTAAATATCTCTCCATGATATTTTAGTTCCTCTATCATGATCTGGATGCTCATTCACATGTGTGTTTTGAGAATTGTTTAGTTATTTCACAGAAGTGGCTCTTGCCTCATGACCTTGAGCATAGGCAGGCAAGTCTCTTTTTAACAATAAAAATGTAACCTTGGATATTTTACACATATTGAAAGTAGAATGAATTAATTTCTCAGACATCATTTAAGTTTTCACACCATTATCCATTCAAAACAGAGTAGAAATGTGGTTAATATGAATCATAGTAACTGGAAGCATTTTTCATACTGAAAGAATGTATACTGAAAAATATAATTTAACGCAAGATAGGAAGATAAATACTTGAGTTATTTTTTAAAAATAAAATTACCTACTGGGGAGGAAATGAGAATCCTTTTCTTGATTAAAAAAGTATATTGTTGCACTCTATTGTACAAATATTTATTCATTTTGAGATTGTATAAAAAGAAGCTGGGAAAAAAATACCTATATTCTAATTAAAAAACACCTCAGTTTTTTTTTTGTTTCTGGATGATTATTTACTTGCTTTCATGTGATATAATGCATTTTGTTCTAATTTGTTATATATTGTTATAAATTTGTCTTAACTTTTGATATTAAAAAATATAGTATCTTTGTCACTCTTGGAAGACATTTTAATTTTAAAAAAGTGCACATTTGTGTTAAGTGAGCTAGGAGTTTTAATTCTGTAAAAAGAAAAAAAAACCTATAAAGCACTTTATTGCACTTAGAGGGAAGGATGCATTTGAATATATTAAAGTTTCCTGTTCTTCATCTATTCAATAGCAGGTATATTGGTTTGCTGAAATCCTAATGCTGCATTAGATTTTAATATGGCAGCTTCTGCATAATAACGAACTTTTCTTATTAAATTTTAGTCTATTAAATAAAAAAAAAAAGGAGTTCTTAATGCCAACATAATTGTTTTGGAAAGAAAGTACCAATGACTGTGAAGTTCTGGATATAAATTTAAAACGTTTTCCGTAATGTTCACATGTTTCAGACAGTACTGAAACTCATTAACTTTTTTTTTCCCTGAACCTAGAATCAAATGGGTTGTGAAGAAAGGGCTACTTTGATGATATAATTTAGTTATGTAAAATCTGATAATTTTCTTTCTCACTAGCTCATTTCCACATATGGCTCAGTAAAAGTAGAAATGCTTATCAAATATTCATTGTACAATGAAGAATACTATTTTTTGGTGATGATTAGGCAAAATTTATTGAGTAAGAAAGGGAAATATTAATTTCTCAATGCAACCAGCTTGCTTTATCCTTTGCAAAGGAGTACAAATGTGTCTAGATTGAGGACGCCCAAAACATGAAAAAGAGACATATTTCTGGTTTCATAATGTAGATAGCATATGTTGAAATTTTACTTTTTAAAAATGCTTTTAATGAGGGGTTTTAATGAGAAATCACTGAGGCATTAGCAGCCATTGGGACAGTGTAACAGGGCTTTTTTTTATGAGACTGTTTTCTGCCACAAACCCAACTGAAGTTATATCCATGGAAAAAAATAGCAAAAAAGCTACACAAGCTGTCTTATGTATGATCAACAATCATACATATTAAAAATTATGATTTTTTCACCCTTGTAAATAAGAACTACAAATTTATCATAATCTCAATTAAGTTTTTCTGGAAAATCTTGGAAAACGCTTTCTGTCTGCTTATTATCTGATAATGACAGCAAACAGGTAATGTCAATATCATTGATGTAATCAGTGCTGTAGATTGTGAGTTTTCAGTTCTACCAGGGCTGCCATGCCTTGACTAATTACCCAGGGTTGCTTTGTATTCTTGAAATTAATCTTCATTCTATTGCATTTCAAGGTTTTTTGTTTTTTTTGGTTTGTTGTTGTTGTTGTTGTTGTTGTTGTTGTTGTTGTAGTTGTTGTTGTTTTTAACATTGCTTTTCCCTGGTGATATCCCAGACTTCTTGCTGCATTGGAAAAACATTCCTGCTGTGGTTGTTTGGTGACCAGATTTAATCTACTTATTCTACTTATTTGTTTCTTAGTCATTAAAAAAAAAAAAAAAAAAAAAAGAAAGATTCATATGGATTTTACAGCAACCTGTAACTTTCCTGCTAAATGTTATCTCTTGACCTTATGAATTTTTTGACTTCTCAAGATCTGTTACATGTTTGGTTTTTTTTTATATGGCGGCCCTCAATTTCATGTAAAAAGACCTCAGCTTAAAATATTCTTTTGTAATTAAAAATAAATTGCTAAATTAATCTAGGGATAGCGTTTTTTGATAAAACCATATTGTATTTTATTCTACATTCCATTTACACCTGTGCCTTTAATTGCTCTTTTCCTTGAAATATTTTCTAAAACTTTGCATAGGAATAATGTTTAACCAATGTGCCTTTAGATTCATGTGTTACTTTTCACACTTTACAAATCTGGTAAAATTTGGTATGGTATGGTATGGTAAAGATTTTGTACAATCTCCTCTCACAGTCCTTGGTCAGAGATTTATATAAAATACAATAAGTTTTATAGTTGTTATTTGTTCCTTCTGAATCCTGAACACCAGTTGCTATTTGTTTCTTTGAATTATACCCAGATTATCTCTAATTCAAATATTTTTAATCCTTTTTTTTTTACTTTACTTTCGTTGTGATCCTATGTGTTCTTTTGACTTTTTTTTTTGTGTTTATGTCTGAAACATTTTACTTTCTTTGATAGTTTTTGATTATTATTCAGCCTTACATTTATTTTTCTCTTGATGAAGGAGGCTTTTAAATGTGTGTGCTTTGCTAGTCAGCTTTTCATATTTTTCTGCATCTTTTTAAGGTTTTTCTTCTCTGACAATGATTAAATTGCTCTTTTCTGGAGCAATTATTCATTCAGAGCCTCTTAATATAATATTTTTAGCTTCTTTTAAGTAAAGACACACAAAACTTTGAATCACAGCATTTCTGAATCTCCTCTAAAATTCCATCTTTCATGATCTAGTAGTAGCTCACTATGTTCCTGAGATTGTCAAATTTTTGCTTTTTGCCTGGTCTTTGAAGTGTTCTGCCAACTTCACTGTTATTTCTTCCCCCTCTGAATTAATCTTCCTTTCAAGTCACTGAAGTCCTTATTTTAATCTCCAAATTTCATTTGCTGCACACACAGTTTAAAAAACCCCTATTTATTTAACAACCCATTGGCATTTAAGTTCTCTTTGGTTGATTCTTATTTTCAGATTCTTATTGTTAACTGAGCATCTTCAATTAGTGCATGAATGTAATCCATGGATCTTTGCCCATTGGGGAAATCTCATGGTGCCAAAAGAAGCCTCTTTTTTTGAGCTTCTTTTGTCAAAGAGGAACCTGGGAAGAACAAATTACATATCAGTGTGATGCTTTATGCCATCTGGAATGCATGCAAAGCATTCTAATGAATTTACCTAGCTGGATCAAATAATTTCCCATGCCAGCCTTAGAGGGTATTTGCTAATCAAAACAGGCAATGCCCTGGCTACTCTCTATAGAGCTGTCAGTCTTCACCACTTCCTTAGACAGTACCTTGCACCTGGTGAAATAAAATATGTCTACAGAGAACTCTTGACTAGGTCAATCCATTCTTTTGTTAATATGGTGATTCATTGTCTCAGTGTTTTAGTCTAGATATTTTATTCCTCCTACGTTCACCAAGATATGTAAATTATCATTTATCACATAAAAACACAAGAAAAGAAGTAATGAAATAAATCTACATTGGTGACAGGTAGAAGGTATTAAAATATAAACAGGTATTTATTAATTAGAAAATACTGGCCACTTTTTGTAAGCAAAAGTTATCAATACTTAAAACTGAGATATCAAACTAACGATTAATCAATAAAATAGTACAGTACTACTCTTTACATCTCAGATTTGCCCCTTGGGTTCAAATTCTATATATTAGTTGGTTTTCTTTTAATTTTGAAATTTGAACAACTTCTTTCTCTTCAAAGACAGACCTCGCTAACATTAAAAAATAGTTCAAATAAATCCCTCTCCTAAATGCTCTAGGATGCTGACCTTCATGTTGTACTCTTATTTCTTTACTCTAATTGAACAGTAAAATCACACCATAGATAAGCCCTGGCATGTGGACTTATGAATTTTAATTCCATATATTGAATTAATGTGTGGAACAATATTGTTGCAATATAGGATAGATTATTTTATGTTTCTCTTTTAGTCAAGGAAAAGGAATATTGTCGTACCTCTAAGACATTTTGCTATCCTTGGTGATTAAAATAATTAGTTAGATGAGCCACATCAGTGTTCATAAGTGACTCCTGTGGGATGGAATAATAAAGTCATTTGGATAAAAAAATCTCAGGAACTTTATAAGGAATTTTGGCTGAAAAAAATGTTGCAAACCCATATAGTGTAAGGTTTAGAAGCAACGGATCTGTTTTTGAATTGTTTTTTGATAGTTCTTTTACACACCTCTTCCACTATCCTAGACTTTATTTAGAGTTTCTCCTTTCTTCCTTTTCTTTCCGCCTCTCCCATTTTCTTCTCCTTCTCATGTTTTTCCCATATATTGAATAACTTGTGCTTTCATGTTACTCCAGCTAATTTTCTCTTTTTCCCTTCTCTCTCAAAACCTGCACATTGTGTAAAAAACCTGCCTACTTTGCCTGTTTTGATCTTCAACTCCATTTTACTCCTCTTTATGCTGCCCTTTCACTTCTCTCTTCCTTGAAAAAGTGTACATTGAAGCAAATGCTGATCATATTATTATTTGCCTAGCTATATTTGAACTGTGACCACTCTCTGTTTTCATTTCTTAAATAAAACCCTTGTTACACATTTTGAAAGTCCCATGTATAACCTTGATGAATATGTGATTGCAATGTCAGAGAATTTTAGAGCAAATGAAGTAGGTGTTCATGCATTGCTTCCTAATTACGCTTGAAGCTAGAAAATAATTTTTAAAATGCTATGCTTTGGTTTTACAATTTTATTAAGATGATGACTTCAAGAGATCTATTTGCAGGACAGCAAAAAGACACCAAAAGTAGAAAAATAACTCTTTCATATAAGCAAAGGAGATAAGCAGAACAAAGAGGTATTATTCCTGATGCATTAATAATTCAAATAAATTTTAATTTTTTTGAAAAATTATGGGTTTTTTTATTATGTTTGAAAACATAATAAAAAAAAATACAACCATAGTAGTACAACAGAAAAAAACTCTAACTTTTCACTTGTGGTACTGATTTTCCTGTTACTTCAGTAACAGAACATTCTTAAGGTGCCCTCCTCCTGAAAGTTCCAACTATTCTTTCTTGTCTCATAATCTATTGTGTCCCCACCTACTAACCTCTGGGCTGTGCAGGAAGCATGAATGAACTGTTGGAAGGAAAAAAGGAGCTTCTTGAATTCTCCACAAAGAGACTTGTGACAGAAAAGTTATTTTTGAAGAGATGCTAAAACAAACAAACAAAAAAGACATCCCTTCCTTTTATGTACAAACTCTTACCTGGAGCTGTAGAAAGTCTTGAAGTAGGAATTAGTAGTGATAAAATGTGACTTCTTATTGTATCAAAATATGTGGTTAATTTTGCCAAGAAAAACTGCTGAAAACAGAGTAAATTAGCTGTCTTTTCTACATATTTACCTTTAATTCTTGTTGATGCAGAGAATTTCAACAAGTCATTTGCTATGGGAATTACCATTTGTCTAACTCAACAGACAAATTTTAATTTAGAGGTGCCATGAAAGCTTGTAAAGGAAGTATATCTAAACTTAGCATTCAGAAAACTTTTAAGCAATTTGATGAAATAATCTTCTTGAGGTTAACATTTTTTTCTGAAAAAAAATTACATCACTAGTACCTGGCTATGTATTTCAATGTATTTCAGTATATCTGGAAGAAAACCTAGCTATTAATAAATACCTGTCCTTCCTCCTCTTTTTCTGGTTCATAATTTATCAAGTTGGGCTGCCAAACCAGGCATAGAAATTTTGTATATTAGTAAAGAGAACTGTCTTAAGGCTCTCTGTCTATTTACTTCAGTGTATTCACCATCCACACTTCAGAGAACAAACACTGAACAATAGCATTAAAAAAGTCAAACCTTTTCCACAGTTTTAATAGGATTGTAAGAGGTTCTCGAGTCAATGTTCTTTACTTGTACTTCCCTCTTGTGATCACTTCTTCCTCTCATCTTGTCCTAAACTTGTCTACTTCTCTGATAACAAAGCCTACTCTGCCTGATCTCCCATGACATAAAAGTTGAATGCAAATCTAAGATGGAAATTCAGTGTAGCTCATCTAGGAGGTAGGATAATAAATTATTAAAAATTTACATAATGTGTGATTTTGTACAGTCTGTGTACTTCATTTTGTAATTAAATAGTTGGCTTTTTTCTGGTTTTAGTTTTAAGTGAGAGAAAATATTCTGCAATGTGTTATTTACACAGACTTTGATGCTTTTGATCTGATCTGAAAAATGCTCAAAACCTGCTAGGTTAAATTGTCAGGTGCAGGTTACTGTAATTCAGCTGGCAAACACAGAGTGATTCTTCCACCTCCCACTCCAAGTAGCAGAGATTGAGGTCAAAGACCCCAATTTCTTCATTGAGACTTTTCTGTCACCATTTAAACATTGTATTTAACCTTTGAGTTTAAAGCATGGATGAAAAATTGCAACCATGACCCTTCCTTGTTTGGGGGGGGAAAGATTTTTGTTAAACTAAGGCTTTATAATGTGTGCAAATATACCAGAGAGAAAGAAACATTGGTAAACAATAATTGAGGTGAAATCTGAAGTCATGTCCTAAAT
The DNA here is from genome assembly GCA_013396995.1 of Dicaeum eximium. NCBI lineage: Eukaryota > Metazoa > Chordata > Aves > Passeriformes > Dicaeidae > Dicaeum > Dicaeum eximium. The sequence goes on along the minus strand of VWZP01010956.1, from coordinate 86,438 downwards.
TAGAGCTTTGCAAATCTTAAAAACTGGCCCAAAAGATCTGGAAGAGAGTTGGTTACTTCAGACAGGCAAAACATTCTTCTAATACTGGGCTCCTGCATAAGTCTTACAAATTCCTGATTTTCAGCCCATTGAAGGAATATATGGAAATTAAGAAAAAATTAATTAGATTGTAAGACATTTGGAAGGGAAGTGTCCTTCATGGGAACAGTGGTGATGATACTAATAGATACAGATTAGAGAAAGATTTTTACTCATATTGTGTGAAACATCTGAAATATAAGCATGCAGAAATCCTAAATATAACTTCTGCCTGAGATGATATATATTCCTATAATATAGATAATTATTGAGGGTCTCACAGGGTATGTCAATGCACTTAAAGGTAGGGTTACTATTCAGAGGGACCTAGGTGAGTTGGAGAGAGAATGTGCATAAATTGAGTAAAAAAGGTGTTGAGGCTGGATCTAAGGAAAACTTTATTTCTGAGAATAGCTTAGCAGTCTGCCCAGAGATGCTGTGCAATCTCCACCCTTGAAGGTTTTCAAAACCCTGCTAGACAAAGTCCTCAGCAACTGGAGGTCTGACCCCAGAAGTGACCCTGCTGTGGGCAGGAGGTTGGACTGGAGACCTCCTGAGCTTGCCTATGAGCTATCTTTCGAATGTAATTTAAAGTTAAAAAATTATAAGAGGTCCAGGGCACAAGATCCATTGTCCAGGGTGCAAGAGTAAAAAAGAGCAGACTTACACTCATCCCCTTATTTCTGAGAAATTTCTGATATGAACTTTTTCAACTGACTTCTTTTCTGATCCTCTCTTCCCTGTTACTTTAATTGAATTTAAAAAGCATTTGTTCTCCTCTCAGGTTTTATCTAAGTAAAGGTTCAATTATAAGCTTCCAAGTATAATAACAAAAAACTCCTAAACTCAAAACATTAATCAATTTTAAAAATATTTTGTGGCTGGGACCCTGTACGTTGCATTTCAGTGCTTTGACCCTTGTCAGGTATTCATTTCAGGTATTAGAAGCTAAACTGAGACATGATTTTAACTTGACAAAATTAAAAGTATTGTCTCATCAAATACTGAAGCCACAGAGTATCTCCATTTTCTTATGATAAAATAAATAATTATCTTGTGTGCATATCGTAATAGTTGGGATAGATTTAAGAGCTACTCTAAGACTGAACCAAGTACTCTATCTAAGAGATTTCCTAGCTGTAACATCCCTGTATTACATAAACTAGGAAAAAAGACTTAATCTGAGTGGATTAAGAACTTCAAATGCCTTAACAGAGATACATAACTTCTCAGGTTAGTTTACTTTTGTGTGACATGAAGTCTGATACTGGTTAAGTACACAAAATAATAAAATATAATGAACGGTCATTAGTTGCTGGCAACTTAGGAGATAAAACTTCTATGCAGGTAGAGAATTAATGTATTTGAGGCTGGGAAAATTCTAAGATACAGAGTTTAAGAATTCACAAGCTTAAATATTAACCTTAAATATTTATTCACCTTAAATATTTATTCGGATGACAGATAGTTGCTCTTCTTAGAATACACATACATGAAGTTTAGAGACCTAAAGACAAATTAAGTATTTCCCTATTGATGAGAAAATTCCCTAAAAATGCAAGCGAATTCTAAAAAAAAAAAAAGAAATGGGTTAGTGCTAGTGTACTTGTCAGGACTTGGATAATGCTGGAAGAACCAAACCAAGACTGCAGTCCACTGAAGTCTTCTTGAAAAAAAGATTGAGGGTAATACACTTAAAAAATCATCTTTTTACTGCATCATATAATACCTTTTTTTTGCACTGGCACAAAAAATTAGTTGAAAAGTTATTTAGAATCAGAAATTGAGGGATATAGTTTTTCTGGATAATGAATGTTTTGATTCTGTTTACTTAACAGTTTCTTGAATAGCTGTACTGATGCAGGAACACAGGCCACATATAGGTGAAATTGAAAATCTGATGCAAAGGACACTTAAACTGTGTTGTCTTCAAAAAAACCTGGTACAATCACAGTTCCACAGGTCTTGTTCAACTGATCATATTTCCAGAATGTGATGGCTCCCATTCTTTCAGATTTCCTGCAAAGATGTATATTCATTCCAAACTCCCACTGATTGCTTCATTCAGCCTGTACTCCAAGACTGAGCATTTCTAGAATACTGCTGAAATTGCCTTAATATCCTCCCACTTCTGTGTTTTGGAGAGACTCTTCTCTCACATTAGAATTTCAGAATGGAGAGACACAATCAAAACCTTAGATTTAGCTTACATAAAATTTACCTTTTACCTTCTCTTTCTACAGACCTATTACAGTTGTATTTTTCTACCAATATACTTTTAGCATGTTTTCTTACAGGGTCGTCTTTAATGATTATCAGACACAAGAATTTGGTTAAATGCCCCAACCAGTATGACTATCACTGCTCAGGTAGCAGGTATGATTCCCCTGATGGCCTTCTCCCAAAGACCCAGTGCAGGTGACAGCAGGGTTAAAGGCAGTGCCACTTTATGTTTGACAGAGTGACCTGGAAATTGGAGAGGCTGCAGATTGAAAAGCCTTGCTTGTTGTAACCCAGTGGTTGGAAACATACACTTTTGCATCCTCACTTGGTTTAAAACTGTTGTTGCTTTCATGGCAACAGGGAAATCATGGAAATAAAAGAATCTTTGGGATGCCTAAACTGACACAATGGCTCAAGACTTACCTCAAACTCCCTTTTTTTCTCTTGTTTGCTTTCCCAATCAGATGGTTTTGCTTATCTGACCCTGCAGTAAAAAAATAATTCATCTAAAGAATTCCAAAATAAAACAATTACTATTAAACTGGTCACCACAGCTGGTGCAATCTATGCAAATGGAAGATGTAGAAATGTATCTTCCAGTAGCAGCAAGAAATTGTTCTTGTTTGGAGATTTTGTCAAAAGCCAACCTAAATATTTGTTTCAGTTGGTGTGTGGGGGCTTGTTAGGCTATTGCAACTTTATCTGAAACAAGCAGGCAGTTGAAAAACAATTGAAATGCTAAAAGGTCACCCTGCTTGTAGAGATTTTCTGAAAGTGGTAATGTTTTTATCTTCTTTTTTTCTCTACGTATATAATTATACATGAATTTAAGAGGAAATAATGTAAAACGCAGAACTCTAGAATCGACATGAAAGGCATATGAAAAACCCTCTTTATGATATTTTAAAGCTATTAAAAAAGATTTTTCTCAGATAAATTCAGCTGGATATTCTCAAAAAACTAAAATTGTTACTGAGATTTGGGACAACCTAAATAAAATTCTTATACTTTTTAATGTTTACACTAAGTTTTAAAGATAATTTTAAGTATACTTCTATTTTGAATATTCTGTAAACCTAGGATTAAATAGTAGGAATTTTTTGTAAAAAGGAAGAAAAAAAAGCCCATATCCATATTTCGGAGAGACACATCAATAAGAAGAAGTGTAAAAAATGTAAGCTCTGAAGGCAGCTGTCAAAAACATCAATGACACATGAAATATGGAAATAGCTGGAAATTAATCAGTGAGAATAAATCAAATGAAAAAAGATAATCCAGACCATACCTATGAAAATCAGTGCTACAGGCGTAAAAAAAGGAAGTTAAAGGCGGAAGAAATGCTGGCTTAACATAACAACTAATAAGAGCTAGCATATATCTAGCAAAAGGGGGATGTGGTTTTACTGTTGGAAGAGAGCTATTGTGTAGTGAAAATGTAATTAATCCTGGATACCAAAACAGTAGTAGTAGTAGTAGTAACGCATCTTAAAATATATGGAATAGTGGATATACTTTGATGTCAATGTTCCTTTAAAATATACTTAAAATATAGGATACCACACNATATATATACTATCAAGTGAGCAACCCAAGCCCAGCAAATTCAGCTATCGGGTCCAAAGTAATTTCTCCATGACTATTTGTGATGCCACAATGATTGAAATGTTCCAGTGTTTCTGAGGCTGAGCAAGATAATAATGGATCACTAAATGTGCATTAAACATTCTTCTTTGGTTTAAATCTGAGCATATGTCAGAATTCCCTTGCATAACTTTCTGTATAAAAAATACATTAAAAAGGCATATTTGCTTGAAATTATATTTTGAGAGCATATCTTAGTCTAAGCTACCTTAGACAGCTCTGCTTTTATAACATAAAAATCTGTATATCCTGAATTTGCAAAGCACTGAATGCTCCTGAATGGCGTTCAAATTCATCTTAAAATCAGAGAACAAGGTGGTGAACCTCTGTAGAAATTAACCTTTTTTAGACAACCTTGGGTAGACGTTTGATGGCAGATTTAAGCACAAAGGTTTCAGCACAAGTTAGTACAAGCTTAACCAATTACATGAAATAGAATTATTCATATTGGTTCTGAATGAAGTAATTTTCCATTCTAAAGAACATCAGAAGCCCAAATTAGCAGGCAATTAAATAGAAACTTGTTTGATATAACTGTGGACAATAATTTGAAAATATTTTTATTTATATTTTCCTTTTATTTTTCTTTTAGAGATTTTAAGTTGAGTATTGTCAAAATGTAATGAATTTTGGCTTAAGTCAGGTGTCTAACGTTCTATAAGTGAACTGACTGTATAACTCTGCCTCTGTGTTGAGCTCTTAGTTTGCAAAAGAATTTGAGAAAACTTTTCTAAGACTAAAATCTAAGGAAGAATAATGAAGAAATCTCTACAGGATTTTCCCAAATAAGATTGCACTTTTGCTCCTCTGCTGGGGAATATGGGACTATTTCCCTTTTCAAAGAAACCTTAGGGCCGTACTCGAATCTCATAGTTATCCTGTTTGCTTACTTCATGTATTTCAGGTCAGCTAAATGCCAGAGCTGCTTACAGATACTTTTCACTTTTAGATTGTTTTACCTAACCAGCATAAAATGTCATGACTTCAGGGAATAAACCACATCATTCACCAGCTGATTTAAACAAACTGTATATCTATAGTATGCTGAGGAAGATCTGACAAAAAGCAAAATTTGTTAAACTTTGTTGAAGTACCTAAAAACCCAGTTAGACATTAAATTGCTGTATGTTAAGAATTTATAGATTTTAATGTATCACTCTGCATGCAGAACATGAGAGGCATGTTTGATTAAAGGTATTTTCAAACCCATCTGCTCATCGACTGCATTGAGTTTTAGATTGGTAAAAAAGAAACTTCAGGCTTGGTATGGTATTATTAAATAATAAAATGTGAGCTAAAAATAAGACCGAGAATACAGTATGAATAAATTGAAAATATTAATGAACCAATGTAATAAGAATGCATTCATTTTTAATGTTATTTTAAGTAAAAATATGAATACTTTATGTGTCCTTTTTAAGGTTTTCTTGTGGCAGTGACTACACACTTATGCAAATCACAATGAAAACCTATTTTTCCTGGTCCTGTAGCAATGTATATAACTACAATGCTCTCTAGTTGATATGGTAAATAATACTTACATTTAGTATTTATCTTCACAATTTTTCTTTAAAATAGAACCTGTCAAAAGTAGGTAAAATATTTTATCACTTGTTAATACATACTAAGTGTTTATGTAATTAGGTATGCAGCAGAAGCTTTCTGAGGCTGTGGAAATGTTAGTGTTGACCACCTATATGTTTTCAAGCTGTGCTTTGACTCACAGTTCTTCTGGAAGCTCTGGTGGAAGAGGTAGGGCATGGTCTCACTGGAGGGGATACATGTGGAGTGTAACCTCCAGAGTGACACTGTGCTCCTTGGCTTCCCCTGCTCCTCTAAGGTGAAACACTTTGTTCATTGAATGCAATGAGACTATGTGTTCCCAACTTTCCTTCCTTGTTTCTAACGTTACACGGAAAAAGACACGTAGGAATCCAGGCAGAAAGCCTTTATTGCTTTGATATTTTTGGCGAAATGGAAACCCTTGAATTTAAATGCAATGAGCAGCACTTAGGAAGGGGTTTGGGTGTCAAAAAGAAAGTGTCTCAAGGCATTTCAGAAGCATTTTAAAACTATCTAGTTTATACTTGATACTCCAATTTTAGTTTTTCTGGAGGTTTTCTGTAATTTATACTGAGATTCTGTCATTATACAGAGATCCCTGTAAGGATTTCTTAAAGGGTGCTAAATCTATTGTTTACCCACTTAACTTCAAGTTAGCATTTACCTTTAACTTCCATCTAATATGTATACTGTATCAAAACTTTCTTTGCTCAGGGTGAAAATTACTGTGCTATTAGTTGCTTTCATGTTGATGTGGCTGATCTAGCAAAATCTATATGACTTTCCTAGGGCTTATTAATTACACATTTTCTGTGATTGTCTCTTTTCTCCAGGCAGTGGTGAGTAAAAATGATGGTTTGGGTGACCATATTCTTTCAATGCAAAAATAAAGGCTATTTTGACATCTGAAAAAAAAGCTCTTATCATTGCCTTGTCTATAAAAGTCTAAAGAGATATGATGAAGACCGTGCTGATGTTACTGCATAGACTTAAGACATTTTTGGAGCTTCTCAGAAGAGGATCAATTTTTTTTTTATACAGTGGTGGACTGACTCCAGCCAGTGGGAAAGCTCCCACACACACACATGTACTCTCATTCAGCAGCATGGGGGAGTGAGTCAAAAGGGCAAGAGCAAGAAAAACTCATGGGCAGAGACAAAGGCAAGTTATTAAACAAAAATCCAACAAAACAAAAGAAAACAAAACCCCAGAGTGATCACTCACCACATCTCACTAGCAGACCAATGTTAATAATGGATAATAATAATAATGTTAACACATTATATCCACAAAACTTGTGAGCGGTGACTTTTCTAGAAAAACTCTCCCTCCCTTTTATTGCTGAACAGGACACCATAGGGCAAGGAATGTCCCTTTGGTCATTCCACACAATTAGGAGTCAGCTCCTCTGATTGTGTCCCAACCTCTTCTTCACTTCAAAATATTATTCAAGCACTCCTCAGCAGTAATTAAAACAGTGGTTTGGTCACAAGTTTGAAACACAGCACCAAAATGCTGCTTATGAAGCAAATTAAATCCACCCTAGCCAAGAGCAGCACACCTTCAGCTGCCCATGGGGGGCAAACAGCACAGACTGAAGCAAAAGTTAGGGTGAGATAGTTCTTAAACCCCCACTCCTCTTTTGTCCCAATGCTCAGAGTTTAGCTATCAAAGTTAGAAACTTTTTTGTGCTCTCAGTCTCATACTTGCCAGTGATGAAACACAAAAGAAGAGACTTTACTCCTCCTCATTTCTTGGTGATTCATACAAATTAGGTAGAAGTAAGGAATCTTTTTCTGTTTTAAATATACCTTCCTGTGCCCATTAAAAAAAACCCAAAAACAACAAAAGAAACACTCATATTTTTTGGCAAAATTAAAATAAGAAATATAGTTTACAAAACATTGGGGAAAATATAATTTCTCCATTGCTGTGAATATTTTAAATTAGAATTACATTCTATGCTTTTAATCAATTGTTTCTTTCATGTGACCACTATTAGTAATGCTGGAAAATAAGTTATTTCAGGATTTTGGTTTTTCTAGGTAAATCTGAAAAAATAAAAAATATGGATGGTTTCACAAGAAAAGTCATTGCTGACAAACTGAAAAATGACAGGATAAAAGGTATTTTATTCTTATAATGCCTTGAATTATAATACTATTATTATATTCATTATAAAGACTAATTGATCTGTTTGCATCTGATGTCCTTATAAAGATTTTGATTTCTCTTTAACCTGGTGGCTAACTACGATTTGTGATTTTATAAGTCATAAGAATATTCAAAGACCATTTTTTCCACAACATTACTTATAAATAGGATTATGAGCATCCTTTTTCTTCAGTTGGTAACCCATTGAAATACACTTACCTATGTCCTAAAAATGCACAATGAACAGAGATATTACTGACAATTGTTGACAACAACTGAGTGGTGGTGAAAATAAACTACCTGCCAATACACGAAGGTCAAAAACATTGTCAGCACTGTTTTAAAAGCATGACTGTGACCTGATTCCTCTTCTGTTTGCCAGTTTCCCAGTTCCCCTGTGATAGCTGCTCAAAAGGTCTACTTGAAGAGGTGATAGTAAAAGGGGATTATATTAATGGGGATCATGTAATATTTGCCGAGCTGGAAATTCTTCTCAACCGAAGAAGGCAATGTATTTTTTTTTCTACTGCTTTTTCTCTATAATTCCACAAAAATAGATGCAATTACTATACAAAAAACATCATTTTTTTCCAGGATTGTGGTAGCAGGAGGTATATATCCATTTTCTGGATGTGCAAACTGGATTTGTACTATATTGCGCTGTATTAGAAGGGACTAAAATTAATTTCACTGCACTAACCCTTTGATCATGTAGCTGGCCTTTCCTTTGTTTAAGCTCCTGCTTCTCTGACTAGAATTTGCTTTTGTCAGCACAGCAGCAAGTGACATATGGTATTTTTGTTGTTACTTGAAATAATCTTCTGTAGATCAGCTGGATTTCCCAAAAGAGCTTTGTATTCAACATTAGAGAGAGGGAGGAGATGAAAGAGAACCCCAAATCACTGTACATTTCATGATTAAAAATCTCAGTAAAGTAAGCTCCCCCATTCAAACCAATATACTTCATATTTTTAGCAATTAAAAAAAGGACTGAATCTGTTCTATGACATATCCGAGTCTTGTGAACTCCGATTAAGGAGGTGAAAGAGGAAAAGTAAGCTGTGTTTCTTGCAAGTCTTGTGTCTTGGGGATTTTTATAAATGTCTGACATATTCAGACAATTAGCTTACTAGCTGCTGGCTTTGACTTTCCTTCTGATACATAAACAAAAGGTGGTTGTACATTGCTCTGGATTGCACTCTTGCTCCTATCTCACAGCAGCTAAATGTTGATCTGCCAATGGAATTTGAAATTAACACCATTTTAACACATCTAGAATCTGTGATTAGCAATTCCCAGACACAGCAATATTCACCCTCATAAAGACATATTTTTAAAAAATTAAAAGAAAAAATAAAACCCCAATATGAACCAAAGTCACGCACTGAGAATGCTGAAGTAGATATTGTTATGTATTTGGCATTACAAAATGTTCTCATTGAAGTTAATGGATGGCATAACATAGACACTGCTCAATAATTTGTATTCAGAGACAGCAATCTGTATTGTTTCTGCCCACCAGCACAGGACATCCTTTCTTTTCTTCAAGTTATTGCATATTAATGGGATACTTTTCTACTGATAGGCAACAAAAAATCAAGGCACCATTTAACCAGTCAAAGGGGCTGAACGAATGGAAAGGTTAATGCCTAAAACTAAGTTTAAGTTAGTTCACTTTTTTTTAATAATTGCTTAAAGTATTAAAGTTATTTTAAACAGGAATATGATTCACAGTTCCTACAGGCTAAGTTATGAGTGTATGATGGAAGACAGTTATGCTTCAAAGCCTACAAATTCAGATAAAAAAATTACCGTAACTTTCATAAGTATTTCAAAGGTCAGTGAAGGACTGGAATGTTGCATGAAAACAAAAAAGAGCTGTGGGCAAAACAACTAGAATTGATAATGACCTTTAAATCAATGAAGAATGAAAATCATAAAATACTTATCCATATGGAAGAGCAAAGATTCTCATAAAAAGCTTCAAGAATAGGATACAAAGTAAAATAGTTCATTATGACTGGAAATGACAGACTGGTAATGTACTAAGGCAAAAGATTTCTCTTACACAAAGAAGCCTCCAGGGAAATTTCATTTAAACAAGTAATGTACTGTGTGTATATTTGTGTGTGTGTGTGCCCATGTGCATCCTCACATCTCTAGGCTGGACTTAATGAAGCCAAGGGCAATTTTCAATGTCCTACTGTTGCATAAACCTGGAAGGATTTTATTTTATACTCTCTTTTAAAATAATAATTAAAAATGCATTGTAACAAGTGAAAAGTTTTACCTCCTTAATTTTAATTTCCTGTTTCTTTTCTGTGTGTTCCTTTCTGTGTCCATTGTGACACCTGGCTAAAATTACGCTGTGACATTCTTCTTTTCATATAAAATAAAGTTGGTATTCTATATTGTGGTAGGTTGTGACCAGAATATATTCAAGAGAATATTAAAGAATATTCAATATATCACGTGACTATTTTTTAATAATTTATCTTAGAGCAGTAGGTGTGATAAAACTGTTTACTTCCCTCTGCAGTGATAGAGAATCCACTGAAACCAATGCAGAGATTTCTTTAACTTAGACATGGTCTGCTGTTACAGACAGGGTTTCAGGATCAAGTGACTGACTTCACTGTAAGACAAGAAGGCTTATCATCTATGAGTTCCTAGTAATTACAAAGACTCATTCAATTAGAAAACAAAACAGTCAATTTAAGGAATAATGAGTAGGCAGAAGAATTCCTTCATCCTGAACAGCTAAATTTTCTTGTTATAAAGTCCCTACTGCTTCACATAATTTAACACAAACTAAATATATCCTAGATTCTGGAATTCTTCTACTAAGAGCTCGGATAAATCTATGTTTGAGAACAGTTGCTATATGGAATATTGCAACTGTTTCTGAGTAGTAGAATAACCCCAAGCTTGAACTGAAGCAGAGGAGAACATTTCATAATGCAAAAACCAAGAATTTGCACTTAAGAAAAAATATGTGTCCTGAGAATTAAATTGAAATAATATTTTAATTTTTTTTTTCATAACTTGATGGAGTGGTATACAGGAATTGTACCAGAGTCTAACTGTGAGTATGCAGGATGTAATATTGAAGAAAATAAGTAATGAATTACCAGCTCTCCCATTGATACTTATGTATTTTGTTCCTCAGAAGGCACAATCAGTGTAATAAAAGCGTCTGCTCACCTTTCATCCTCCGTTACTGCATGCTCCAAACAGAGCATGAAGAACTCAGAAAGCTTGGTGGAATTTCATTCTTCTCTCTGGTGAACAGCAGTAGGACCCAAAGGAATGGAAGCTGAGTCAGGGGATATTTAGTTTGAATATCAGGAAAAGATTATTCACCCAGGGGGTGGTCGAGCACTGAAAGAGGATTTCCAGGGAAGTGATTGCAGCATGAAGCTTGACAGAACTCCAGAAGAGTTTGGACAATGCACTCGGGCACATGGTGTGACTCTTGAGGATGGTGTTGTGCTGGGCCAAGGGTTGGACTTTGTGATCCTTTTGGGTATCTTCCACCTCAGGATATTCTACGATTCTATGATTCTGTGATAAACATCAATTCCTTTGTCAATTCCACTTTTAGAAACTGGAAGATTGTTGCTTGAAAATGAGCCACTAAAACAGCATTTAGTTTTTACAATACTTTCTCTTCTCTCGCTTAAAAACCAACTCTGTCCTATATTTTCCTGTCTTTAAAGCAAGCACCACTCAAATTCTTACACTGTGTACTATTGTTAAAGCTTTTATTAGCTATTCCAGTGTGGCCAAGGACCTAGTCCAACATGGCAGATTTCCTTGATGTACAGTTGTTTTTTCTGAGTTGAATCAATTTCTCACATTATTTACTAGAATCTATTAGAAAATACAAATCATGCATTGAAGAAAAGTGAACGGATGATCTGGCACAGATATTTTTGTCCCAAATGTAGAAATTCTGCTCTTTAATTAATGGCCAGGCATAGGAACTAATTTGGCTGAAACCTTGTATGTAGCAGTGCAGGTGCATATTTATTAGATTTTCATATTTAATGAGTCTGGTACACCTCCACGTTTGTCCAAAGGCAGAATTACTGCAAGAAATACATAAAACAAAACATCCAATAACTTCCATTCACCCAGAAGTGTTAAAATGGTTATATGTCCAACTTCTAATCAAGAATAGACCAAATGATCTTTTAATCAAGCATGATCTTTTAATTAGAAAAATCTTAGATTTTAATTTTTAATTTTTATCCCCTATCAAAATTAGAAGGGGTTGTGTAAAAGCAAATTATTTTAATTCGATACTTGTTAGAGGAATGGAAACTGTATTAACAGATGTCTGAGTCTGTGGTGTTAACAGTGGTGACAAAGTAGGTGCTAGTAGGTTCTTACAACCATGAAACTTCTGGAGGAGGGTATACCTGTTATGCATTAAGAATATTTTTTATGTGATCCTCTGAGCTAAATCACTGAGGATTTTTTAACACCCAAACTTCATTTTGCAACTTAGCCTGTCTGCATTCAAAAGGTAAATCAATGTTTCTGTTAAAATCACTGTGAACTCTTATAATTTCTTGAGTGCCATAATTCCCTCTTACTATAATTCTTGCAAGCTTCTGTGCATCGAATAATGACCAGGTCAGCAGAGCACTGGCTGGCTTAAAAGCACTAAAGGTCATGCTGCAGACTCTGGGTGGGAAGGGGAGATAAATGCCAGATTCTTCAAATCAAATATTTAAAGGGAGAAGTAGTAGATTTTAGCTAGAACAAAGCTTATTAATAGCCAACAAAATCTTGCAGCCCATTTTCTCTATTCACTTTAAAAACCTGGCCAAAAAAACAACAAAAAAATCTGTTCCACTTATTGCGACGGCATTGAGCTGTTGAGTCCTTCCAGCTACAAATTTAAATTCATCAGTAAATCATGGAATCTTAGAATCATTTAGGTTGGAAAAGACACTTAAGGTCACTGGGCCCAACTGTAAGCCTAATGCAGCCAAATCCACCAGATTTATTTCTCAATATCTCTTTTGTTGGGAACTCATCAAAATGCTTAGAATTTTCAAATATTCCACAAAGAAAATTACAAAATTACTAGTAAAATAGTATAAATAACACTAAAAAAAAAAAAAAGAAAAGAAAAAAAAACCCACACAAAACCCCACCCCTAAAAAAACTTTTCCATATCTCACCTCTGTTTTGGACGTTTTTTATGGGTTTCATGGTAGATTTCTGGTGCATCTGGAATCAAAGTACTATAATAGGGAAGATAAGAAATGTGCTTTTAAGTAGTTACAAGATACTTCATACAGTCAGGGTCGATAATTTTCCTGAACTCTTGACCTTGTAAATTTCTTCCTGTATTACTAATATTAGTAAGTAAAATCAGCTAGAATTAGTTATTTGAAACTCAGGACAAGAGAAGAGGCCTGGCTTTAAATCTAAAATTTTTATTCTTCCAAACGAGGCAGCATAGTATATATGGGACAGGAAATAATCTGGCCATTTCTTCAGTCATTTACTCAGTCAGCTTGACTTGGAGTCAAGTCACATGCTGTGGGGTGAGCCAGTGCAGTGAAAGATTCACTGCCAGCAAGGGAATGACACAAGAACTAGTGGCAAATCATAGTGCTAAGACAACTAAGAAAGAGTATTACAATTGTGCTCATGACCATATTGTTGGTACATCTTGAAATATAAATATAAATATAAATATAAATATAAATATAAATATAAATATAAATATAAATATAAATATAAATATAAATATAAATATAAATATAAATATATCTACTATTCAAAGTATTGCTACATATTTGTCATAATCAGTAATGCCAAAAATTCTGAAAAATATGTATGCAAGGTGTTACATAAAATTTAAATGTGCCAGATGGAGTGGGATAGTTTTTGAAAAGAAACCCCATACTTGGGAGTGAGAATACAAGGACAGACAGAGAGGAGACCATTCTGGAATTACAGTAAGAAGAATACAAGGAAATCCATTGAATTCTTTCTTACTTTCTGAAAGTATTCTCAAAGGGTTTTCTGTATAGTAATCTAATGAGTTACATTCATCTGACAGTAGATGAGCCCTCTGGGGTAGAACACTGCCAGTCTACACGCTTAGTGGGCATGTATTTTCTTTTGATAAGCCAAAAGAGCCAATATAGTTGCTGTATTCAGTGTCTCTCACCTTCATGACAATTTTTTTCTTAATTTTAATTGCAATTGGATCAAAATCACCTCTGCTTTTCTTTGTTTCTGGAGGAACCACAGTGATATATTGAAACACTATCATTTTAAAGTAACATAATTAAAAAATATAATGGTATAGATTATTTTTGACATGTGTATTTATTTATTGCTCATGGACAGTTTTGTGTGCAAAAAAAAGCATGAAAATGTTACTTTATTATAATCATAGTAAACTGCATGATTGGTGATTCTATCTGAATGCCAAATATTTGTGTCCAAATAAATTTTGTACCAACAAAATCATTATAAATATGTTGATATTCCTCTATTACTCAATTGCAATAGCAATTTTATTTACCATGAATTTCACAGAATCATAGAATCATCAAGGTTGGAAGAGACCTTTAAGATGATCCAGTTTCAGAGTTTGTAGAAACACACATGCTTCTGTTTTCTGTGATAGCCTTTGGTTGGGCAAAATTGCACTTCCTAGAGGCTTGTAAATCAAAATTATCTGCTTCAGAGAGTGTTTTTGTCTGTGATGACCTAGTTTAAATCAAGTCCACACTTCCTTTCTGAGATTGCTTTTGTGACCACCGAACTCAGTAAAGGCACATCAAATACATGGCTTCATCTTCAGTATATAAAAGATCCCTCATATGATTTCATCTACTGATTCCTTTCTGCCAGTAAACCTCACCAGACATCTCCTACACAGAATTCAACTTACACTTTCCATAATTTGATGAGACAAAAAAGAAATTAGAACTTACACCTTCTATATTTTGATGAGACTAAAAAGAAACTAGTTTCCTAAAAACAGATGGGAGCACATAGCTTCAAGGACTGTTTTTGGACAATGCGTGAACTCATTTTCAAGATCTGATACCATAATTAAAGTCTTTTTATCTATATTATATATTATTTCATTGCTATTTGATTTTATTAGGCTCTGCTCAATTAATAAATGATTTTCAGAGAGTTAATAAAGATCTGATTTGAAAATTTCAAGATAAATTCTAAAGCTTGGTAAATACTTTGTCTTTCAGATTAATTTTCTCTTCAGTGATTGGTAAAGAATTCATTGTTATCCTGCAGTCATTGAAGATAAATACAGAATGCAAAGGCACAGTCCCTATCCCTATTACAGATGCTTTATGAGACCTTCAAACAAGCATTTCAGTCAAGATTTTTTTAAGTTAAAAAACTTAAGCTGAACTTTTAAGTTGCTGAACAGTATTAGGCTTTTACCAACTTGCATTTACAAGTCCGTTTGAGCTTTATTTACTGCACGTTTCTTGCTGCCAATCTGTTTTTAAAAGAGTATGGCCACCTGCTCAGGGACAAGCAGTACTTATTAAACATTTTAACATGTTGAGGTAATTTTGGAACTGGCTCTTTGAGCAACACCTTGTCCTAGGTAACCTCCAGAGAAAACTTCAACTTTTTTTTTTTCTTTTGGGATTTCTACATTCTTCCATACTTTAGCCTGGCAAATGTAAGAAGTACTGATTTCCACTGGTTTGTGGAGTTATTTTTTGTTTATTTATTTGTTTTTACACTTTGTAGGAAATTAAATGTTTTCATTATTCCACACGCAGAAGCAGCAAAATTTGAATAACTCCTACTTCAATGAAATAAGTGCAACAGAACTAAATTCTCATTTTTCCTAAGAGACTTAGTTTTAGATAAAGAAACCAATTAACAGGAAAAAAAACATTCAGTGTTTTGAATTTTTAAATATCAGAACTGAAAAAATACTAATTCATGTACTTGGAACAAAAATCGGCAGTTTCCTCTGAAAACAAAAAATATGTCTGTATTTGTACACTTATTTTTCAAACTTTTTCTTCCAACATGAAAGCTGTGTTAAAATATGAAATGCCTTATTTTTCAGAATGTTTTACAACCTAACCAGGAAGAAATAAATTTTCTTAAAGAAAAAGTATTGGCTCCAGGAATTAAACTGTCTCTGTATACTTATAGCTCTACAGTTCTGTAACAAACAATATATTTATATATTACAGAATAATAATATTATATATATTATATATAGTAACTGCAGATTTCCAGTATCTTTCTGTCTGACCTCGTTTCTTTTTCTCAGAATTCAATTTATATTTTCGTTGTATAGACACAATATATATTTTCCATTCTTGTATTTTTAAATAGTTCCATCCAAGTTTCAAAAATGGTTCGTTTCCTCTTTTCAACAATCTTTTCTTTCATTATTCTTTTCTAGTGTTGGTTTTTTTAATATACCTTGCCTCAAACAATTCATTCTGTAATATAATATAAATTTGAAGACTCTCATTTGTTTATCTTATCAAGTGAGTCTACAAGCTATGCAATTTATTCAGCCATATACTAGTTTGATGTGAGGAAATAAATGAGATTGTTACTTATATCTCTGACTAAAGATAAGGACAATGGTTTCTTGCCTGAAAGTTTCCATTTTGGACAAAAAATACCAATAGACCTTTCAGAAAACATAGTGGTTTAAAAAGAGATTTACTTTTGGAAACCAAATGTGATCAGGCACCTGGACCTCTCAATATTTTTACTGTGTTGATATAAATCGACTACTTATTGAAAAAAATACTACTTAGTGTATTTATTTGACTGAGAATTTTAATATTCTTCTGATAATTTTTTTTATTTATATGTATATATAATTTATATATATATATGCAGCTTCACAAACACATACACATATATATAGATAAAAATTTGATAAAATGGACTAGACTAAACTGTCACATGATTTTATTTCAGGAATTCAGGTTAAATTGCAGAAAAGATATGTATACTTTTTTGCATTACATATTCTACTTCAGCTTTTTCACTGTTTCTCATAAGAAATATGTAAGAAGATGCTGAAAAGTCTAGCAATCTATAAAGTGCTAAAGGCAAATTATAACTAAGCCAACATCTGTTGTATTTTTGCCTTCTTCAGTGGAGGTTATGCAATGGTTTCACACACTTTATTTTTAGGCTTTAAGAAACATTCAATTATATGTGTCTTACAAATTTATGAAAGCGTATTCATGCAGGTCAATATATTTAAGGGCATATTTTTGACCTCACCTATAAATATAAACATATTTTGGCAGCTAAAATGAACTCTAGACAGTACTTTTTACAGTCATGTTGTATTTTGGATTTGAAACTACCTGGCTAATAAATGCACCTTATTTGGAAAATAAGGTCTTCTGTATATGCTAATTATCTCTAGGCCAGTTATTTCTAATTTTACCAAAAGAAGAAATTATGAACATCAGGAAACTAACAAAATTTTATTTGCACCAAATTCTAAAACTTACAGATGCATAATAATGCTCATACATACAAAATAAATAATGCAAATGCATTTGTCACAACAACCAGTCTTGAGTTATATTTAATAACTATTCTACATAATCATTGAATAAGTGGTACTCAAACAAAATTATTTATACTCTGTTTTGAATTACTTGATCACCCATCTCAGTGTAAATAGTTCTGTTGAGTGACTTCCATCCAATGATGCCATTTTCCTGAGCTTTGAGGTCAATACATAACCTATAGTACCTGAATTTACTGTTGCATACACCATAATCTAGTACCACTTTGGGACACTGAGGTAAACTTGGATTTATCCCAGAATGACTCAAACAAATGCCCAGCATCTCCAGATTAAGTTGGTTTTTTTTGGTTTTTTTTTTTTTTGGTTTTTTTTTTTTTTTAATTGAAATTTTTTGCTGGAACTTTATGCCTGCACATGTACTTCTACCCTAATAAAATACAAATATAATAGCAGTTTGCACAGGAGAAAATGTAGAAAACCTTGAAAGTCCAAAACATACACACACATACACATAGACACACACAATTCCTGCCAGTCTTAGAAGTCTTTTTAAAATACAAAAAAAAAACTTAAAAAGAAAAAAAATTCCCTCTGGGGGTAATGACTTGTATTTCCCCAGAGATGTAGATATCTTGTCCTCTGTGGATTAGGTGGACTCAATTCCCTGAGTAACTCTAAAGTGATTGATAATAATTAATGAAGTAATATGTATATTACAGAAATAAAAAATAAAATATCTATAACTTACTAAAAGATCTATAACTTTGTTTCCCTAAGAAATGTAATGTCTGACAAATTATATCAGATAATATATAGACATGTCATATTTTAAGGCATGTGTTAAATGCAGAATTAGGCATGTAGGAGGGAGTGTGAGATGCTTTAAGACATTGATAATTTTTTAATATTTATTACAATTAATATGATATCTTTGGGGTTTTGTTTGTGAGTTTGGTGGTTTTTTGTTGGTTTTTTGGTTTTTTTTTTTCAGAGCAACTGTGACTTCTGTTTTGCACCACAAAGAGTTTGAGTTTGCAAACCAAGCTAATTATTATTTGATACACAAAGTTAATTTAGATGACAGTGCGAGAGAATAGGTAATTCATGGGGTTTGCCTTGTATCAGATTTACAACACATATATCATGTTTATTTTGAAGAGCTTACACAATAGCTTAATCACTTTCTGTATTCTGGGTACCATTTACGAAAGGAAAAGTGAAATCATTGCTATCTGACACATCTTTAGAAGTTCCTTGGATGGAAAAAGACACCATTTCAAATGTAAAGGGGTTATATAGCTTGGTAATATAGTTTAGAATTTTTGAGAAAATTACATTTAAATGTCTTTATAAATGAGCAATACTACTTAAACATGCACATATTGCTGCAATGAATTTCAGTAATGAGAGCAGTGGATTTTTTCATAAAGCATCACAGTAATAGGACTGTTAAAAATACATTTAAATGTTGTAATAAAAATACCACACATCTTTTTCTGTGGTGTAATTTGTTAAAATCTTCCATTACATTTGACAGCCCTCCATTCACTCTCATTTTAGTTAATAGACACAGTGTACTCAATTTCTTGCCCTCTGAGAAAGTACTGGCAACATGTTCTGACCTATAATCTATACTTAAGGGTTCAGTAGCTTTTTAGGAATGTTCATGGAGACTTTATTAATCTCTAATAAACTCAGCTCTTCCACTTCATTTCGTGGCTGAATGTAACAGTATTTGCTTTCAAGACTAATTATAGAAGGCAGAGCAGAACAGTCAAAATTATGCCCCCGGCATAATTACAATAGACTTTGTTTATCTTCATGCTTTTAAACACCATTCAACTATGCAATAGATTCCTTTTGTCCTGGATATTTGTTTCTGAGAAATGACATTTAAATTACTAAAAAAAAATATTAAAGTGAGATGGCAAGTACAATTTAAATCTGATTGTAAGAGCAACAAAAGATCCAATTTAGGGAACAGTCTGATAAAAAATCAAAAGAACCAAAACAAACAAACCCAAGATTAGTAGCAAAATACTCTACATAAAGGTTTATTTGCAAGCAAATTATCCATACAAGGGGTCTTGTCTATGTTCTGTGATTATTTTACTATTATAACCAGAGCATATCTCTAAAAACCTCATGTCTTCCTTTTTTTATATAAGGTTCTCTTATACACAATATTTACAAGACAGGGAGCACAAGTGTACTCTGCAGAGGATACTATACAGAGCAACTAGAGTAGTAAAACACTTAACCTCTCCCATTTCTGTTACAGAGAGGGAAACATAAGTATGAGTCTAAGGGGCACTATAACAATAAAATAACAGCAGTAGAAGTCCTGGTGTAGTTCTGCAGTACAGATTACTCCTGGGACATCATCTGAGGAGATGTGGTAAGTATTAATGCTCTGGTAAGAGCAAATATTGCATGAAGTGTAATTCTTGTAAGTAATTCCAGTCCGTGCTCTTCAAATAACACGAACTTCTTTTTTTATGCTTGTGTCAATTGTCAAGCACCTAGAATGAGAACATAACATGGTGCCTTAAATTATTTGAGTATATAAACCAGTTTACTATCCTAAAACTGAAAATGTGATGGGTTTTATTAAATTACTCATTAATTATTAATAACTTGGAGGATCAAGAACAACATACTATGTACTATATAATGCATTAGGGAGTAAACAAGACTCAAATGCATAGAAAAGGTTATATTTCCCTTTTGTTTCTTTAATCCTCTAATTCAAAGATAAGGAATTTACCTAAAATCAAAGATTCTAATGCAAACTCCAGATTATGGATTTTGCAGCTGTCCTAAAGGGGCTTGGAATACACAAACTAATAACAACATTGCTTTTCATTTTGTAGTACCTTTCATCTGAAGATCTCAAAGTGTTTTACAACTTCAATGAAGTACACCTTAAAACAGCAAGTGATATACAGGAGGGACATACAGGAATTTGTTCAACCCACCATTACTCATTGAAGTTTCCCTCTCATTGTTCTTTAAACACTTGTGACAACATTATAGCACAGTTCAGGTGGCTGAATACCTCCCCCTCCTCTCTCCTGTATTTCAGTTCTGAAATATATTTAGTTACAACTGCTGGAATTTACATAGGCATCATACAACTGAATCATAATTTGTGTAAAACACCAGGATTAGTGCCCTCAGCTGATGAAAAATGTCAAGAAATCTGAATTAACATATGTGGCTAGAAACGCATTTCTGTTTTTACTAAAATAAATAAAACCAGATTAATTAATTGAAATTTGTACTACACAGTGCCAACCAGAGATGTTGGATTCCTGTGGAACTGGAAATAAGGTAGAAGGCCAGAAAAATTTATAATACCTCAAGCAAAAAGTACATTTGTTATTAAAAGTAAGTCTTTTCACAAATAATCCTCAGCTATGTAGATGACTATTAGAATTTAGTCAATGTAAATATGATGACTGCAATCTAGCCATTCTACTAGATATATTTTAAAGCAAATATTTAATTAACTAACTAAATAATTATTCTAGAGGCATTTCTCTGCCTTAATGGCAAAAGTCATATAAGGACATAGAGATAAGTTATAGTGATTCAGAATGGTCATACATGGCTCTCAAGTCCACATATTTTGATTCTGATAACTAGACAAAATCATTTCCTTAAGCATCTTGAAAGGAAACATACAGTAAAAACCTTTAATTAGCTTTCATGTCAGTATTCTAATATCCCAGATGGATAAATTTTTCTCCTCCACTTGTCCCTTTTCTCTCAGATTTGCTGAGACCACATTCAAACACTGCAATGAATGTTATGCACACATCCCAGATTAGCTCTGAGGGAGCTGGCAAGCCAATGTCACACAGTGTGTTAACATGAAGAGATGATGACAGATTCTGGAAGCAGAATAGCCAGGTGAATACCTCAGGAGTGTTAATCAGACAACAAGTTAATAAACTTACTTCCAAACTGGGAAACTTGGTAGTTTGTTACTTTATGCAATACAGACTTGACCAATTTATTTTTCTTAATACAAGGAGTGCAATATAAAATTTTTCTGTTGCTATATGATGACTGCAATCTAGCCATTCTACTAGATATATTTTAAAGCAAATATTTAATTAACTGAAACAAAGCCACTGTTAACACTTACTGACCTCAGGACTGAAGTGTTATTATAAGAAAAGCCTACTTCAATGTTATCTGTTAGCTATTACTGCCTTGTTAATTATTCTATACTAACTTACTATTACTGGTTCCCAAGTCCTTGCACTGTGAGGTCATGGAACAGATGCAAATGACAAGGGAAAACTAAAAATTGTATTCTTTAAAATGTTTCATTTATTTGTAAAGACATAGCACTATTCAGTTTTATTATTATGAGTAGCTATGGGATGTACTTGTTTTCATGGATGCAAAGCATGCTGTCTTACAACAACCACAGCTCTTAGGTAGAGCTACTGTCTTCTAAAAACTGTACTTTCTAAGTCTCATGCTCATATTTTTAACAATAATTAAAAGAACAAAGAAAGAAATTAATATTGTATTCAGCCTTTCAGTTAGGGAGTGTGAGCCTTTACTCATAAACTGTAAGCTACTTAAAACTGTAGTTTTTTATGTTCTCTTTTGCCAGATAATATAAACAGTCAACCAATCATCATAGTGATCAGATATGTTCAGTCAATCACTCCAGCAGCCACCTGAATGTTCAGATCTTCTTTGAGATGTGAATGTTATTCTTTCCAGGGCATGACCAACCTGGTCCAGCTTCATGGCTGACCCTGCTTTCAGGTGGGGATGTGCTGAGGTCCCTCTCAACCCAGTTTAAGCCCAAGCCATGGTTATGTAATTCAAAAGTAGAGCCTTTTGTTGGATTTACTAAATTATGGGTTTCATATTTGTTGGCATTTTGAGAAAAAGAGACCCATCAGAGTGACCAGTTCTCATCTTGTGCCTTTAAGGAAGCAACTGTAGCATTAAATCTCCTAGTTTAAAAAAAAAAAAAAAAAAA